>CM074996.1:2150428-2174997 GCA_037576825.1 Pangasius krempfi | reverse complement strand
TGGAGAAACGTTGTTTCATTTCACTATGTACTTGTATATGGCTGAAATGACAATAAACTCCACTTGACTTGACTTGAGAGAGAGACAGAGAGTGTGTGTGTGTGTGTGTGTGTGTGTGTGTGTGTGTGTGTGTGTGTGTGTGTGTGTGGGCACATGCATATCAGTCCAAGGCCCACCGGAACACTGGGGTAAGTGTATATAAACCCCACAGGGAAGCTGAGATAAAGATGTAATTTACATCACAGCTTATTAAAGATATAGATAATACAATAAAAAACATTACGGCATCGTCCTCTTCCTCTCTTCGTCCTCTTCCTCTTCTTCTTCTCTCATTCAGATGCAGCAATGTGTCCACTTTTATTGCTAAAATCAGCAGCTTGGCCGTCATGTGCCGCTTTTTAAAACTCATCATTTGAGCCTAATTGGGGAAGAAGCTCAAGCACAGATTACGCTCCACATGCTGTCCATGCGTGTGGACAGAAACATTTGCCATATCTTTTTCTGTTTTTTTCTTCCTTTCCTCTTTTCTCCTTTCCAAGCACTCCGCCGCCAGCGTTATTTCTCAAGCTTGCATGCTTTAGTGTAATAAATGGACAGGTTTTTTTTTTTTTTTTTTTACCTCCAGTGTTCAGACTGTAAACTCGAACCGTGCGCCTGCAGGACGCGGCCACAGCTCCACCAAGTGGTCGCTTATTATTTACAAAGAGTTATAAAAGTCACCCAAAACTTTTTCCGCGTGCTTGTGTGTGTTGAATAATCAGTGGCGTGATACATAATCAGTAATCATTTGGTGAAATGGCACATTAATTATGTATAGCAGGGGGTTTCTACAGTTCTGCAGCCAGGAACTCCTTCCAGGCTCAAAAAACCCAAAAAGAACACAAAAATGACATGGACCCTGTGATGATTACAGCGCATGTTTATTTTATGGGCATAATCCAGAAATATTAGGCACAGCAGGCAAATATTTATCATCATCATCATTTATTGGAGCCATAAAAGTTTTTTTATTCCCAAACTTTCCATCTACAGAAACCAAATCAGCTACTAAACTTTTTCTATTATTATTATTATTATTATTATTATTATTATTATTATTATTATTATTATTATTATTATTATTATTATTATTATTATCATCATCATCAACAGGACTTTTTTGTTAAATTTTTGCACTTAAGTTGGCATTATTATATTATTATTTTTTAATAATTTTTTAATTATGTTTTATTATTATTATTAGTGACCAACTAATTAAGATTACAATTTTAAGATATTATTATTATTATTATTATTATTATTATTATTATTATTATTAGAAAAAACAAGTAAAAGAAACAAATAAATAAATATTATTAATTAACTGCTCAAAATATTATGAACCCCCAGGCTTTAATAATAATTGTCATGATAATAAAAAAGGTTTTAATAATAATAATAAGAAGAAGAAGAAGAAGAAGAAGAAGAAGAAGAAGAAGAAGAACAACAACAACAACAGCAACAGCAACAAAAAGTAGAAGAGACAAACAAAATATACAAACAAACACACAAATAAATGTTATTAATGAACCACTTAAAAATATTACCCCCAGGTTTTAACAACCACAACAACCACAACAACAACAACAACCACAACAACCACCACCACCACCATGAATGTATAGGATATACCTGCACACCCAGTGGGAACAGATTTAATATATCTGAATATATTTGTTCCTCGGGGCGAATAAATGTCCAGATGATGATGGCGTTACTCTACAGCTTTGCGGTACTCTGTACAACACTACGATGCTGACATGATTCAGTTTGTACGACCAGCACACGAGTGTTAGAGCTTTAGAGATGCTACTGGAGGGTGGACTTTAGTTTGGCCACGCCCCTGCGAATAACGAATTGCTTGATACATAGATCTGATAAACAATAGACGACAGAAGGCACAGGTGCGCCAACACTTTTATTTTAAAAAATTAATCCATATTTGATGAATATGCAAATAAGATCTGCCCACTGCGTCTAATTGCTGTTTGCAAAAAGTCTTATAGGCTTTATGACTTTATAATGCAATAAAATTTGTCCTTTACATATTCAACACTAAATCAAAACTTCCTCACAGAACACTTTCAACATCTATACTCTCCAATCAATCCCACCAAAAAGATCTAACTGTAAAAAAAAGAAACACTTTGTAATAAAGTTTATTGCCGTAACTCGCAATTACGTCGTTTTCGAACCCCGTGTATTCCAGCTACAAAACGGGAACGTTGTTTACTGCTGATGCTGTGAGCGGCCATGTTGATTTGACGTCACTTGATGAAATTGGGTTGAGAAGCCCATCCCTCGTACTCGTAGGAGTCGAGGCAGTGTTTTCTTTGGTTTTTCCTAATCGGAGGTTGGAAAATTACGAGTTATCGCCTTTAATCAAATGCGCCATTAATAACAGACCACGCAAAAGGTCTATTTTCATAGCGTGACCTATCAACCCCACTTCCTCTACCGTTTAGCGGTCAGGGTTGGGCGTGTCAACAGTGACGTTTATTAAGAATCTATAGGCATGAGTCGAATTTCAGAAATACATCACATCAGGCAAACGGGTTAAAGCCATAAAACAGAGTAAAGGACAAACGTCTGAGCAAAAAGTGTAAAAAAAAAAAAATATTAGATCTGAGCACTAAAATGTAACATCTCTCACTAGTAGAATGACACACAGACAATTAAAGACAGCTGCATTCGTGATTTCATGTAACTATAAATGGATAAAAAGTGTTGTTCTTTAAGAAAAGGTGTAATAAATAATAAATTGCTGACGTAAAAGAGGAATAAAACATTCAGGGACATGCTACTGTAGGAAAATAAAGAACTTCGGGGTGGTAACAGTGACTCTGCTTCATCCCACCACTCTGTTGTTGATTATTTTACTATAACAGCACGACACGGAGTGTTTTATTCCTTGCATCACAAATGCTAGACTGTGTCAAGATCTGTATTGTTGTCCATCTGTATTCATTCCCTTCTTTCTAAAGCTACTTCGTGTCACGTCACCGCCGGTTTCCGGCTTGGACTTCCTCTTGGACAGCCTCACAGACTACGGGCAGGTCACATGACCCTGTCCCATGCCGGAGTTCACCTGTTTTCAGTCTCTCCTGTGATTCATGTCCCTATTTAAACCCTTTGTTTCATTGCTAAGTCTCTGCTGTATTTATCCTGCCTTCGGTTTGTAAATAAAATCACCTGCACTCACTTACATCTATCGCCACTAACCGGTCACTTTAATTGTGATAAAGCAAGTACAAGTAAATATCATCAACATCATCATCATCATCATCATGCATAGGAGATAATAATAATATGAATAATCATCACTAATAGCAAGCAGTGTATTCAGTCTCCTTTTATCCAGTTTCTCACACTGCGTTGTCTTCATATTCTTAAAAACCATACAGCATGTTACTGCTCACACCATCGCTCATCGTCTCCGCATTCACTGGAGTTTCCTCCTGCTTCATTAAATAAGCAAATAAACTCAAACGCCTGCAAAACGACAGAATGATCACGTTAGGTCAGGTGGTTAGGTAATATTACATAACGCGTTACGTTAAAGTTCCTTTAACAAGCATTTCTACTGCTTTAGTTAACATTAACATGAACAGACATGAACTTTAGCCTGAATAAAGCGTAAGCAACGTTGACAAAGTAACAAGTAACAAGAATAAGACGCGATAGACCATGCTGTTATGCGAAAATAATCCGTGGTGAAGTAAGTTATTTTCGTGCCATATTTCAGCATGGTACAAAGTGCGTTTTTTTCCACTTATACCACAGAGATTTGTGAGTGCTTACAATATAAGGCATTTGGCAGACACCCTTATCCAGAGCGACAAACCTCTGGCAAAACAGCAGTGCTGCATTTAAAATCAAATAAAATCAAATCAAATAAAATACTTGCATTTGATTATACTTTGATTTAATGTCAACAAAAAAAAAAAAAACTTTATACTGAAAAATAGAAAAAAATATTTTTTTAAAAAGTTCGTTTTACAATTTTAAAGATTCCATACAAAACTATAAAATTAAATAAGTGGCATTTATAATTTTTTTAAAAATATTTTAGAAATGTGAAGATATCACAACAGCTGAATTTTGTTTTATTTATTTAAAAGTTTAAGCTACTTTATCATGATATTGCAGTTATATTATCATCATATTGCTCAGAGTGAAGACTGCTGTCTTTATTTAAAAAAAAACAAAAAAAAAACTGATGGATGTGACCCGCCTACAGATAAATAAATAACTATGCACACTGTTGAGATGAAAACTGAGTTGTTGACTGTTGTTGAAGGTCACCTATTTATCTTTTCTTTTCTTTTTTTTTTTTTTATTAAACTCTTGGTTGTGTGTGTGCTTGAAAACATTAAACTTGTTATTTAGTGTTAACTAAACTGAGCTATACAAGACCAGCTGATACAAACATCACACTGACACACTGACAAATCCTTAACCTAAAATCATATTCATAATCATCAGATTCTCTGATTTACTAGATTTTCCCTTTCTTTGGGGGGAAATAAAAAGAAGTATAAACAAAAACTCCCTGCATGTCCCTGCTACAGTGAAACAGAAGACCGGTGCAGTCAGCGTCGCTCTTCACCCATCACTCCAATGAAGCGAATCAAATAATACTCAAAGAAACATGACAGCATTGCAATCTCAGAGTCATTGCATTCATTGCATTTATTTATTGAATTTTTCATTCAGGTCTTTTGTTTTGAGCTCATCATGATCATAGAATCTAGAAAACAAGCTCTGTCTGAATTTAACTCCGTTTCTTCAACAAGAACAGTCGCTATTGATTAAATGTTCACAGTCTTTAAGCTGACAGATGCATAAACAAGGAGTGTTGTGTTGTAATAAATAAATAATCACATGTGAGTACAGATAAGTATCAAGTCCCAACATTCCAGCTTTCAAAATCGGTGATAAAAAAACCTTTGGAGGAAAAAAAAAAATTAATTCATAAACATACACATGCCAGATTTATATTCAAATTGAGAAATCACCTGAGCAATCTGACCGAGGCAGTGAATAGGGGGAAAAAAAGTCTCATGGCACTGAAAGTTGCGTTCAGGTTAGTAGAAGGACGGTGGCAGGTCAAGTCTTTCGCTCATATCCCAGTACCACTGATACAGATTTGTGAGCACCTGATACTGCCTGTTCCGTCGGATGTACTCGCAAGACTGGCATGCGTTTTCCACCGGGAAGGAAGACATCTTTACTCGGAAACGTCTCCTCCACCTGAAATACCTGAGATACAAGGCTTCATTTCGGTGCAAAAGGAAGAGATGCCTAGCCAGAGCCCTCATGGAAGGGAAGTCGTCCACGTGGATGAAGGCGTCGCTGGGGACGAAGCGCTCGTAGTTCTGCCTGGACGGGCCGAAGACGATGGGGACGGCCCCCAGATCCAGGGCGTTGAACAGTTTCTCTGTGATGTAGTCCTTGTGCACGGAGTTCTCGAAGGACAGGTAGAACTTGCAGCTCGAGATGATGTCTTTGTACTCTTCCTCGGAAACGTGGTTCTCGAACCAGTCGCCGTAGACATGAATCTGGACGTACTTGCGCAGCTGCTCGTAGTACTGCACCCTCCTGTGTTCTGGCTTGTAGTTGCTAACGATCCAGCAGACTAGCTTGTCCTTTTCAGAAGGTACAAAGTCCACAAGGTCCTCAAACTGGCGGTCAACCGGAACCAGAGAGCCGTAAGGCACGCTGATGTCAGCGTCTTTGCGGTAACTCAGCGAGATGTTAAACAGGTTGTCGAGGCCAGGGATCCGGGCCGTGTTAGACGGTGACTCGGAATTCATCCAGATCCACTTCTGGTGTGGCGGACGAAGAAACCGCGGGAGATTCGACGCATCCCAAGCGATGTCGCGGTGGTGGATCAGGACGCCATCGGCTTTATCGATGAAATTCCGGTCGGCTGTTAGGACACAGCGGTGAATGTTGAAGTGGGAGCTGCAGAGCTCAAGGTCAAAGGTCTGGTTAAAGGGCCAGAGCCAGATGAGAATCAAGACGGGACGGTGTGCAGGGTTCATGATGGGTTCTTCAAGTTCTTGGGTCATACATCGAAAGGAAGGGGTGTAGTAGAGCAAACCGATGAGCAAGGTGGACAGCAGCAAGGCCGCGTGCCACACAGAACGACACAACTTACACCCCGGTTTGGTCGACATTGTTCCTGTAAATGTGAACAAACAAGCGGTCATTTGTTTGAAAAAAAAAAAATAAATCCAAACTTTCTAATAGTGGGCTCTTCTCAGAACTTTGGATTGAAGTTTGTCCGACAAGATTTTACAGTGTTGATGTGGAAAGAGGCAGTGAAAAGGATCATGTGCCCTGGTAATGTGAAGATGTAAAGACTCAGCACTTTGTCAGTAACTGGAGTTACTCTTCAACTTCTAGATCTGTGCGAATCCTCACATCAGATTACTTATTAAAAGATCAGTCTTGGGTACTGCGGGATGATGATTCGTTTCTTGAGCAGAGAAAATCTCAGGGAAAAAAAAACAAAAAAAACACTGGAAAAAGCTTTAGAATCGTGTTTCCTTTTTAGCCATATAAAACCTGTTTGGAGTCTTAATAGGGTTTTCAGGAACATTATTTACAGCATCACATAACATTAACAAAACCATGAGCCTCAGCATTAATGTCTGGTGATGAAGGTGTTGATTAATTTTCGACACCTCCCACACCCCACCCACCCATTAACTCTGCCCATGCCACATAAAATTTATAGTAAGGAACGCGTGATTACTATAATAACCATTTTCCTTAGAGATGACGCCTTAAAGAAAGTTAAAAGAAAATAGGAGGAGGAACTGAGGAGTGCAGGATCAGAGCATTAAGGGGAAGATGTACATTTTACATCATGATGTGCTCGATTGTTATTGTCATATTCAGTCGAAAATCTTACACAAGGTTCATCTAGTTAAACCCATCAAGCCAGGCGTGCTGAAACCTATCCTAAGAGAGATGTGAGCTTTAATAGATGTTTTTGGGGGGAGATTTTTTTCCCTCTGCACTAGCTAATGTAACACATACGTCCTGCTCCTGACAATTACTGCATAACAGTTTTCAAAACCATCTCTGAGGTATTCGGAGGAGCAATAACGCAGCACCCCCTGAATAGCCATATTCGCTATGCTGGATGATACGTTACATTTAAATGCGCATCAGTCTTGACATTACTGCCTGCGCATCACTTTCAGCCCGTAGGAGAGTTCTGTTGATCTGGAGATTTGCTGCTTCTCAGTCAGCTGCAGCTCGACTGGAGGACGCAATCGTTTTTCCGGAGCTGGGAGTTGCTCTTAGGGGGAATCTGTGAAATGTTTTATTCTAAATTGCAATCCTGCTTCATATGTTGAAGGTCTTACAGAAATGACTACGGCGTATGATTTAGATTTTAATTACTCCCTGTTACTTATTTATTCACATGTGAATATATATATTTTTTTCAGTTCAGAAGTGTGTGTTTGTGAGCCAGGGCATTGAGCTGACTTGATGCAAAAGGCGCACGACTTTTACAGCGTTTACTAGTCAACCTGTAATTCAAATCTGGATGGAAATTAACACTGTTTATTCAACACTTTGTCAAAGTCATTTTAGGTAATACACCACGTTACACTTAGTCCAATGTCAAGCGCTCAGAACCCCCCCAAAAAATCAGTTTATTAGACAAATAACACATCAACAATTCCTCACTTTTATCTTTTTTTTTTTCTTTAATGGAATTCAGACCATTGTAATGGTCATTCTGTTATAATCATTAATCCATTACCGATTTTTTCTGTTTTGTTTTAGAAATGTGAGAAGAAAAGATAAGAAATAAAAGAGAACAAAAGCAGACATTGTACAAATCACAGACCTATGTGGAGTCACAACGTTAGCATGGCTCATAGACTCATCATTATCATCAAAAAATAAAGATGAAGCGTTGGATCGGAGTTGAACCGGCATCACCACTCAGCAGAAGAGCTAGCTCCCTTCAACCGGCAATTTGAAAACACATATTAGTTAAAGCATAAACTGATTCAGGATGTCGCTTTTTTTTTTTTTTAAACTGTTGTAGTTAAATGCTAATAAATGAAAGTAAAACACACATCAAATCGCGCTGTAACAGCAGTACATAGGATACAGATTACATTTCCAGCATTGGTGTTTTTTAGCTTGCACTGTTAAACAAAGAATGTGCAAAGTAATAAATCTGAAACTGGGAGTGCGCAGCGTGGAAGCTCGTGTCCATCAACAGTGACCTCATTACAGCTCAATGAGCGAGAAGTGTTTTCCGCAGTGCTCAACTCCGGGTTATGTAGCGCCCGAAAACGAGTCTGGATCATCAGTCAGGCTGTAATCTAGCGGAGAGGGATTGTATAGTGATGCGCAACCCACGGCTCCCACTGTGCAATTCACTCTGCCACAGTGCATCGACTTTATTTCTATTTATTTTAGCGTGAACGTTAAATTTAATTGCAGGGGGAATTCCTCTGGGACTGGATGGGATCGAGTTTGAAAAAAAAACAAAAAACACTTCAGACATCACGCTCACCTCACTTCATACAGGAACATATGAAAGTGATCATGTTTCATTAAAGAAGCAGTAGAAAACAAAAAAATTGGACTTTTCCCCATAGTTGTCTCACACAATGTGTAGTTAGCTGTAAAAGTGGCTTCATGTAGAGGAAAATATTAGATAAATATTAAAATATTTAAATATTAAAATCAGACTAACGAAGTACCTTCAGCTGCTACTTCTGATCTTTCCACCTTCCTGACTAGTCGACGTCCCCACAGCGGCCATGTTGCTCCACGGCGAATGTTCAGACCGTGCGTTTCATAGACTAGTCGACTAACAACAGGACAAGAAGCGGAGTAAGCCATCATCGCGTTTAATTACGCCACTCTCGGGACCACTCGGTTCATAATTGTGTTTCTCCGCTGATTATGACACTGCAGAAAGTCACCCAAAAAAAATAAAAAATTCACACGACTCAATCACACGTGTCAAAGTCATAATCAGGATAAGATGTAAAAAAATAAGACGGAAGGACATCTCACATCCTGTAATTAAGCGCCCGTTTCCCTATGGGAGCGGCTGGGTTTGTAGATTGTGCAGCGAGTGTTGAATACAGTGAGAATGTCAGATCGTACAGGCTGTACTGCTACACGGCGCCGGGCTTTTCCGTGGCTGGGGCCCGAGCCAATAAACGGGCCTTGGGGACGTGGTAACTCGGCGATCATTAAGCAATCTCCGTGTCATTATAAAGCTGTAAAGGGCCCACAAATAAAGTGGAAGTTGAAATATGCAGCTTTATAGTTGCTGTAATGTTGGATCACACTGCCGGCCTTTCTCAGAGGCGCATTAAACACGGCTCATCAGTGAGGATGGCAGAATCGCAGCGGCTCTCACACGGCCACGTGGACACTTCTGTGGGTTTTTCAGAGGGACGCATTACAGCAGGGATGCTGTAGATGTTCATTCATCTATCTATCTATCTATCTATCTATCTATCTATCTATCTATCTAGATTTATTTATTTAGGTTTATTTACTGATTAATTAACATGTATTAATAATACATTTTGTATTATAATACATTAATAAATAATACATTTATTAATCTATTTAGCTAATTATTTATTCAAGTATTTATTACTTATGTATATATTTTTAGATTTGTTATGCTATAAATCCAAATAAAAATAAATTATTAAATTAATAAAAAAAAAAACTATTTGAAAATTAACAGTTAAAAAGAAATGTGTAAATCTTTGCTGTGGTGTAGCACTGTCCATAAGTCTTATTTATTAATATATTTATTAATATATTCATCTATCTGTCTGTCTTTTTATTTTTCTGTTTTGTCTGAAATCAGAATTTAAAAATGTCTAAAAACAGTTTTTTGTAAATCTTCGCTGTGGGGTTTTACTGTCTGTAAGCCGTATTTATTTGTTTGATTTATTATTATTTTTTTTACATTTTCATATTAATTTTTATTTTATTTATTTGCTTCTTTCTTCCTTCAGCAGACATTAGTGACACATCAGAGCTGCTTGTTACAGGAGCTGAGAGAGCAGGTTCGCTCGACTCGCCACCAGGCTGAGTCTCAGTAGTGTCCTTGGCATTGATCACTATTTCAGTAATGTTAGCCACAGTGCTCTTAGCAGCTCCACTACTCCAATTTCACACCATTTACAAATTTGCTAGTTACCACACACACACACACACACACACGTCTATAGCTGGCGAGCAGATGCACGTCTGAGGTGCCTGACTGGTCGAGGTGTCATCACCAGAAGCAAAAACCAATAAAAGATAGTGTTTTTTTATGAATTAAGTGTATGCCAGTTTTTGTTTAAAAATATTTCACTTGGAAGCTGTTGAAATTATTTAAACCCTGGAGGAAAAAGAAAACAGGCTACAGCTGGATTTAGAGGTCAGTGAGCACGTGCTCAACCAGGCCAGAGGCTGCTTTATTTTATTATTATTATTATTATTATTTTATTTTAATATGTTTTATTGTGAGCTGTTGATCATCTCACACACTCCAGATGTGTCCTTCAGCATGTTTTGAGCTCAAGCAGAAATGACTGTTGTTAGAATAATGCAGCATAATCTTTAATCCAAAATCTTACCTGGGTTTTAATATTATCAGAAGGTGTACATGTAACTAAATCAATAAATCAATAAAAAGTCAGTGTTACCACCTGATTTCAGTAAGAAAAAGGGAAAACGTCATTGTTTTTATGTCTGGAATTAGACCTGCTGAAACAAACTTATATACACTTGAATTATTTATTTATTAACATATTAATATATATGTATTAATATATCCTAATTAATACTAATTCAAAACAATGCTAATGACTATTTTTAAACTGTTAGGAGCATACAGTTTATTAAAAAAAATCTTTATATATATATATATTTAGATGTTTTTAAAACCCTTTTCATCTTACACTTGAAATTGCATTTGCTTCCGGTATGTGACGTCGCCGGATTCGCACTGCGCATGCGCCGACTTCCGGGAAGTTCTGGGAACTCGTATTTAACTGGGTTTTCCGGGGATTCATTTGACGTTATCACAAAAAAAAAGAACAGGTGATGATGCAGAGCTGCGGCGGCTTTTAAACTAAGTGCATTAAGGGTTTGTTTGTTCTTTGGACCGGAAGTGAAAAGGCGCACGTGAGCGCGCGTGCAGGCGTTATAAAGCGTGTGTTATAGCAGCGCGGTGGTGTTCTAATAAGCAGGGAATAGCAGGAGTGTGTGATGGAGCAGCTGTTAAAGAGGGAGCTGGGCTGCAGCACGGTGAAGGCTGTAGGTTCCTCCGGGGGAGGATGCATCAGTGAGGGCCAGAGCTACAGCACAGACTGCGGCACTGTGTTCGCCAAGATCAACCACAAGAGCCAGGTGCTTATTCATAGGGAGAAAATATATATAGATATACACTTTAAATATTAAATATTACACAAGCATGCAAACCCTGGGATAACTGGTGTGCAAATGGTGTGCATTAAACTAATAATGCAACTCAAGATTACTTGTATAGGCCTATAGTGCTTTTAATACAGTAAATCACAATATTCATCATATTTATTAATTACACACTACATCTGTGTTACTAATACTTTTAATGCTACTTTGGACTGTTGCTTCAGCTGCTTATTAATTATACTCTGCACATACATACATATGTGTATATATATATATATATATATCTATATATATATATATATATATATATATATATATATATATCCATCTATAGATGACTGCTCAGACACTACACATTGCACACAGCTACTACAGGACGTCCCGAAAGTCTCCATACACAGGGCAAATTAACACTTTTTTTTTTTTGCAAAATGTCTTCCAAAATTTTTCATACTTCGTTTATATTATATATATTTTGTCCAGATAGGCTTTAAGAATGCCTTTGTTAGAAGAAAAACGTATTGAAATCATTCTCATAGCTGGATCAGGAAGGTTGCGATGGACATGGCGAGCACATCACACACACACACACACACACACACACACACCTGCTAAACCTAACAAATTCAGAAATCAGATAGACTGGAAGTGTTGAGCACCAACCCAGAAGCAGACGTCCATGAACATCCGCTGATGAAGACACAACCGACGTGGTGCTGGCAAACACAGTCCCCTGTGAATGGAGACTTCTGGGACACCCTGTGTTTCAGATCAAATTTTATTGCTCACACACACACACACACACACACACACACACACACACACACACACACACACACACAACCATATGCAGTAGGACGTGCAGTGGAATGTTTTTTACGACTATCCGTTCCGTAAAAATGAGAATTCACACCAACCAGAAGTTTCTTTGGAGTAAAGTGCAGATATATATTTATTTGATTACCTTTTGCACTCTTGTTCACTTACTGTGACTGCACATATTGCAGTGTCTACAGTTACGCGCTGCACTTTACCTACATAATTATTAGGTATTCATACCAGTTCCTGAACATATCCTGCATACTTTGTATATATATTGTATTTGTACATAATCAACCCCCTTTTTCTTCTCCTTCCTCCTTATCTTCTTGTGTATCTCTGTTATATTGCACAGCTATAGAATGCCTGAGTCTCACAACAAGCATTTCAGTGTCATTTCAACTGTCCCTGACATCTTGTGCACATGACAAATAAACTCGAAACCTGAAACAAAGCAGCTTTACAGAAATCTGGGAGTACCGTTAGTTCGCCGCTTCCGAGTATTGGTATTACGATCGATTCTCCAGGGATAAAATGATGTGTGTATAAATTCCATGTGTACTACGAACACCTTATTTTAATACAAACTGCATTTTTTTTTAGATGCAAGTGAGTATTTCAGGGGGTGTGGCCATGACAGTTGCTCTTGAGCGTTAATAGGTCACATGACCATAACATGGATGCGATGTAAGACGTACCTGCGGTAGGAACTCGATAAGCTTTGCGTCACGTCTTTGACAAGTCCGAAAGAAAAGAGAGAGAGCGAGCTTCCTGGAGTGTTTTTACACTGAAAAAAATAAAATGCACAAAATCTCTTTTCTCACAAGATACAACACAATCTTGACCATTCTGGCCATCTTATAGAATGTGCAGTCCATAAAAAATAAATAAATAAATAAATTCTGCCATGACGGAATACAGATGAAATTTAAATCCATAATAATGACCTCATCCCCCATGTAAAACTGATCCTGTCCGAATAGGGCTTTAGATCCCTAATAAACACGATAGACACGACATCATGAAGGAACTCGTCCTCTTCTGGGTGACGCCGGATTGCGAGATTATACATCGTTAGAGTATGCAGGTGTAAAAGAGTAAAAGACAAACGGTACTGAGTGTGTTTCCAGGATGTTCAGTATGATGTGCTCAGATTGAGAATAAGAGTCCTGGGATGAGCAACAGGACAGTCTTTATGATTACAGCAGCAGCTCTTACCTCGTACGAAGGTACAAATCTGTTTTGGGGAAGTGTAAATGTTTAAGGTGGGATTACACACTGTAGCAGAAAGCTAATGTGAAAAAGCAGACATGAGAAATGAAATCCGTCCAGCAAAATGAATCGATTTCATCAAGGACAAAGTTTGTATACGAGGCTCATGCATCCAACAGGTGCATGACGCTTATAGCTACCAGTTTAGCATCATGCATAAATCAAAAGACATCGTCTGGCTTGAGATGTGTACATGAAGAGTAAAGCGGAACTGTGTTTTCATCCTAATCACTTTAGGCTACGTCTCTTACCTGAGTCGGATGACACCAAAAAATTGCGCTGAGGAAAAAAGTGATTCACACCATATCAGAGAATACGTAGGGAAGAAAAACACACCGTGTTATGTGATGAATTGGAGTTACAGTTCAGCATGTCCTGAAGCGTTTTATTCCTCTTATATCACAGCAATTTGCCACAGATTACAATTTTTTTAGGTATTAAAGAACGACTCTTCACACTTTATCCGCTTTCAGTTACGTTTAACGTTGTGCAGTGTCAGCAGAACAAGTTAGTTTCTGTTATCACTTACGTCACAGCAGCTATAAACAGTACATAGCTAGCGAAGTAGCCAGCTCTGTTCAAACTCGTCAGGTTTATTCAACATTACGACAACGCGAAACTAGTTCACGCTTCCCAGATGGAGAGCTACAAACGGGAGCTGCGTCGCTGTGCACGAGCTCCCGGAATGGCGCCGATCGATGAGCAGAACGGAGCAGTTTTCCTTAATCGCACGTCTTTCGTTAGAGGAATATCGTTCATCGATATTGTTCACACACTCGGTTAAAGAATTTGGCCGAGATTTCGTACGGTGTGATAATTAATAACTGTAAAAGGTTGCTTAAATCACTCACTCACTCACACACACACACACACACACACACACACACACACACACACACACACACTAGACTCTGAATCCTGTTCCCACACGCAGGCCAGATGCATGTTCGACGGGGAGAAAGCCAGCCTGGAGGCGATCCTGTCCACGAACACGATCCGCGTGCCGAGACCGATGAAGGTCGTGGATCTGGAAGCAGGAGGAGCCGTGTTCATCATGGAGCACGTAGACATGAAATCCTTGAACAGGTTAGTGATGTGCACGAGCAGGCGTGTCCAATACAGCGAGACGAATAAACGCAAGGACGTAATCAAGAGCTTCAGTCATCATCAAGAAGGTTAAGGTTTAAACGGTACAAACGTTAAAAATGGTTCATATCCTACGTTTAGCTCTGGAGTTTGTGGAAATTTTGTAAATCAATAACGTGAACCTCGGCTTCGAATCATATCATTGGCGAGGAGTTACTGTGATTTTCTAAAGCTTTGTTTATAAATCTGGAGGGATTTTTAATTTGGTTTGGCTGAACAAAACACACAAAATCAATAACTGAGGCCTTTTTTTTTTAAATACAAAAACAGTCTGTCTGAATTGATCACACTGAGCTAAATTTCACAGCATGATATTGGAAGACGTTTCTACGTTACATATGGTATTTAGGTTTGCTAAGAAACCTGGAAAACTTTAAATGTTTAAAAAAAATGGATTTGACACTTCGTACAATACTGAAAGTGTATTTGAATGATTTAGTATTGTCACTAGGGCTGGGCAATATGATGATATAATGTTGATATCATGCTAAATAATATCACAGTATGCTTTTCTGAGATATTGTGGAGCTCACCATATCTTTTAATACATTTTTAATCCTTTTTTAATTTCTTTAAAATGAGTTTAATGTAAATTTAATTACAAACTGACTGGAAGCAGATGGTCTTTTTACTTATTTATTTATTTATTTATTACAGATTTCATTTTTCTCATATTCCCCTATTGTTAAATATTTCTTTGCTCATATTTTATAAATTAAAATTTTTTTTTAAATTTGAAATACATTTATTTTTGTAGACATTAAATAAAGTTAAATCATTAAACTGTTGTTTCGTCACCTCGATCTGCAACACCAAATCAACTGCTTACAATCAGCTCGTAAAAAAAATAAATAAACATTAAAAAAAATATATAAAAATACGTTTTAAATATATTTGCATTTAAAAAGGTTTAATTTAAAAACAGTACAAAAGCTCCAGCTGCTTCCAGTCAGTTCATAATTGTTGTGTAAAAATAATAAAGAAGATTATGAAACAATTAATAAAATGTTTTAAAACGAATCGCGCCACTCGCAATATCTCAGAAGTGATGTCATGCATCATGAGATATCATCATATCGCTCAGCCTCATCACACCGTACATGAGGCATGACCTGTATGGACAATTCTGTTCAATTTTCAACAATTAAAAGGTTTCTATAACTTGGTTTTAATCAGTCAGTGAGCACATAGTAATCTCCTTCAGACTCCTGATACTGAAGATTGATCAGTGAGAGTTTAAAATGTGCTCATATTATACAGCGCGAGTCCTCGAGCAGGGGAGAATGGGGTCGGTTCTAACACAGTCGATTGCTCCAATCAAGCAACAGCTCTGCACATGCTCAGTAGCATCCTCTGTCTACTTGAGGATTGTCCTCATGTGCAGAAAATTTCGAACCGTGTGTTCATTCTGTATGCTGATGAAAGCAAAAACAGGCTAATACTGATCACGGTATAAGCGGCTCAGATCGGTTAGTGATGTCACTCTTGATACTGAAGCTCTGAGATGTGCGTCATTAAAAACACAACCCTTTGCTTCACTGTTCTGTTTAAAAAAAAAAAAAAAAAAAAAAAAAAAAAAAAAACAGTGACCACTGACGCCTGAAGCGTCATTTCGGCACACAACCATGTGACTGGTTAGCAACTGGTTCAAAAGAAGCGCAAAACTTTCGAAGTTTCGAAGGTGATTCGAGGAAATGGTGGTTTGAGTTAGATACATTAGCAATTAGCGATACAGAGATACTTCGTAGTTATGGAACGAACAAAGAAACAAGGGCATTTTATAATTTGGGAAATTGTTACAACCCAATGACTTTGTTGTTGACTTTATAGGAGCTGCACTTCATCGTTTGACCACCAGATGCCACTAGTGTGCGCTGTGTTGAAAAGTTTCACGTAATGAAGCGTCATCGACTTCTGAAAGCTTCGTTTTGCCATCACTACTGTCGGGTAGCATGATTGATAGTTAGTTAGTTAGCTTTAAGATATTTAACGAAACACGAGAGCGGTTCCACTTACTTGCGAAGTTGTTTCCTTCCTGAAAAAAAGTCTCGCCTGAGCACTTCAGCACTTTTTGTGCATCATCCGACGGCCAACGTTTATGCATCCGGTCTGCTTTATCTGGTGCAACCATTGTACAGCTACGTAAAAGAGTCCGTCACTGCATGATGAATAATTTACGAAAAATATACTCATTTCTCACACAGATATAATGAAGTGAGATGTTAAAACCAACCGTACACCATGTTTACAACCGACCCTAACCATGGGGCCAGTCGTAACATTTCGATTTAATTTTATATATCCTCTGATATTGACATGATAATGATTATATTTGTTGATTATGAAAAGTTAATGGATAAAATATACCTACACTGTGTCAAAAAACCTGGCGATTTAGCTTTAGAACACTCCTAAGATTTACAAAACATTTACAAAAATTGTCCCCTTAAAATATTTAACCCTGCTGTAAAATTCTGTTTGAATGAAAGCGTCAGGTAAAAGTATTTCCTCTGTATTGTTCCTAAAGGTACGCGGCTCAATTGGGGCAGCAGCTAGCGGACCTGCACCTCCATAATAAACGACAGAAAGAGAAACAGAACAAGGAGCAGCAAACTGTTGGTAAAAGACCACATTGGTGTTCGAGATACATGCAGGAAAAAAAACAAAAAAAATAAACCACATTTGGTTTTTACTCAAAATAAATAGGAAAGGGAACGTAATGTAGTTTGTGTGACGTAACAGTAATATTGTCGTGTATCCGTGCAGGAAAAGGAAGCGGCCAGTCGGAAGTTCCGGTTATTGACAAGTTCGGGTTCCACATCAAAACCTGTTGTGGCTACATCCCTCAGGTATGGAAGCCCATTTCCACCACTTAATAAAAAAATCCTGGGTACTACATCAAAATTATGAGAAAACAAGTCATAGTTTCAAGGTACTAAGTCATAAGTCATAAATTTGAGATAAGTCATAATTATGAGATAACAGGTCATGATTCTGAGACACTGTTGGTATTTTTTGGAAGGCGTGCATGTACACAGGCTAGCCTACTTTTCTGGTTTCGATCTCTTAAGACAGCAAGGCTCTAAAATAAGATAGTATCTCAAAATTATGAATTGCAATCACATAATTATAACTAGTATCTCATTTCATGGTTCTGACCTCAGACAGTATCTTGCAATTATGACTTCTCATGCTTATGACTTTGTATCTTATAATGCATGGTTCTAAACTAAGACATTATCTCGAAATTATGACTTAGTATCTCATAATTATGACATGGTATCTTGCAATTATGACTTCTCATACTTATGACTTTGTATCTTATAATGCATGGTTCTAAACTAAGACATTATCTCGAAATTATGACTTAGTATCTCATAAATATGACATGGTATCTTGCAATTATGACTTCTCATACTTATGTTTTTGTATTAGCATCTAAAAATGATGAGATATCTCAGTGATAACTAGGCATATCATAATTAGGACTTTATGTCTCAATTATGACTAAGTCAGAATTATAATTCAGTTTTGAGATACTAAGTCATGAGATAGTTGGGATATAATTATTGGAATTATGACTTGGTATCTCAGTTATGGCTTACTACCTCGAAATTATAAATAGGTGTCTCAATTAAGACTTTGCATCTCATGATTATGACTTACTATCTCAAAATTATGGTACAGTACCTTGAAATGATGACTTTGTATCTCATGTATCTCATAACTATGACTTGGTATCTTGAAATTATAACTTTGTATCTCATGATGCATGGTTCTAACCGAAGACATTAATTAATCAAAATTATGACTGAGTATCTCATAATTATGACTTCTCTCTAAATTATGACATGCTATCTCGCAATTCTGACTCATACTTATGTCTTTGTATCTGAAAACTATGACTTGTCATCTCATAATCGGTGAGTGACTTAGTATCTCGAAATTATGAGATAGTACCTCAACATTGTGAGTTGGTGTCTCATAATTATGACTTGTACGTCCTAATTATGACTTTTTTTACGAGATAATACACAGGGTTTTTTTTTTTTTTTTTAAGCGGTGGAAAGTGGCTTCCAAACTCGGGTAACCGATTAGCACGCTTGCTCATAAACAAGCATGTCCAGCATGTGAGAAGAATCAACACCTCTCGTCTCGGTCTCTGCAGGTGAACGACTGGCAGGACGACTGGGTGTCCTTTTACGCCCAGCAAAGACTTCAGCACCAGCTGGGATTAGTGGAGCAGTCGTACGGCGACAGAGAGGCCAGGGAATTATGGGCCAGCCTCCAGGTAAGAAAAAAAAAACCCAGTGTGTATGATATTTTTAACAGTAGTAAGAGATGATTTATGTGAGCACAGAGCACATTTTAGCCAATTAAATCCCTGAATACGGTTAATAACATTATGGCCACCGGCTGCTGGGTTTGTCTGAACAGAGCTGAACCGAACTTGCACAAGGTTTTTAATGATGTGCTCCTTTTTTTAGCTCTTCATTTGGGAGATGGATTACCGCGTAGCCTAAAACCCTGAAGAGCTGAATTAGTTTCACCTCGAGAGATACTATAACTTAGATTCATCCAGTTTGTTCAAGAAGGAATGATCTGGAAAGGAGTATGTTCAGAGGTAATTGCACTGCGGGTGGTGTGCAGTGTTTATTATTAGAAATACTCTAACACACCTCTAACACAGCCGGGTAACTAGCTAGGTAACAAAAAGTCAGGCAGTTTCTGACATATACAATTGCTCTACTTGTTCTGTCATTTAGGTAACGAGCTGACGTTAGCCGGCTACCGTCAGCTCCAAAGACTTCCGATCTACCGGAGCTGGAATACTATGAATTCTATTGAACTCTTTACATCAAATATCTTAGTTACAAAGTTTACGAATTTGACAGCCAGGTGACTAAATGCCTAATTCTCTGTTTTTTTTCCTCCTCCCTTTGTTAAACAATCCACATCGGAATTTCGTTAATCAGACCAGAGCGGCGAAATAAAATGAGTGAAATGAAATAAAAAATTTCAGGTTCACTGGTAGAAACAGCAACGACGACAACCCCAGCATGATTTGTGTTTAATGCTGCAGTCTGCAATCCTGCGCCAGTGAACGCAGTGTGTTCATGTGTTCATGTTTCAGCTGAAGATCCCTCAGCTGTTTGTGGGCATGGAGGTGGAACCGGCGCTGCTTCACGGCGACCTGTGGAGCGGCAACGTGGCCGAGTACTCCGACGGGCCCATCATCTTCGACCCGGCCTCGTTCTACGGCCATGCAGAGTTCGAGCTGGGGATCGCGGGGATGTTCGGCGGCTTCGGGAAACACTTCTACAACGCCTACCATGAGAAGATCCCCAAAGCCCCGGGGTTCGACAAGAGACATCAGCTGTACCGGCTCTTCCACTACCTGAACCACTGGAACCACTTCGGTACCGGGTACAGAGGCTCGTCGCTGCGCATCATGAAGGAGCTTTCAAAGTAGAAATGGAGTCATAATATTTGAAAATCAGTTTCGAGAATTGATTGCGGATGCTGTTCTGATTTCTGAACGAGTCTTTTCTTTTCACTCATAGTGGGTTGGATAAATATCTAGCGCATGCTAGGCGGTTGATTGTTCTGACTGGAAGATGATTAAAAGAGGAATAAAACCACTCTGCGTCGCGCGGTTATAGGAAAATAATCAACAGCGCGGTGGCGTGATGAAACGGAGTTACTGTTTCCGCCTGGAAGTTGATTCATTTTCTATAAGTGTTTTATTCCTCTTACACCACAGCAAGTTTCCAATGATTACAATATTTAATTTATTAAAGAATGACCCGATGCTTTTTGTCCATTTAGAGGAACATGTAATGTGGAATATCCATGAAACAAGTTAGTTCCTGTTCTCACTTATGTTCGTTAAGCTGCAACAGTCGTTCCCTCACCAGCCTCTCTTCTTTCTCTCTCTCGAAGTTAATAAATAAAACAGCTCGTCATGTTACAGAGAAACCGCAAACAGCGTAAAATCCTCCGTGTTAGTGTTACAAAGCACTGGCACTGGAGACTCCTTCCATAAACGCTATTTAAACGTCTACAGAAAACTTAAACAATGCTTTATTTTAATCTGTTTATGTGGAGCGTCCGCTGTCCAAGTCGCTGTGAATGAACCGTTGCCATAGAAACCATAACGTAGAACTCGACAGCGCTGTGGTGTACCATCCAACATTTCAGTCCTTTATTCACGATGAACGTCACGTGATGTTTTGCTAACTGTAAACGGCATGTGTGGAATTTTCGTCTGTCCTGTACACGACTGCATTAATCACAAATCACACTAATTACAGCACCTGCTCATGATTCGGATGCTTCAGTGCTTCCTTGTTTTCCAGGAAATTGTTAATGTCTAGTCTTAATTAAAGCGCATCTTACAATATAAAATGTACATAAGCAAATAAAGTCCATCCTTATAATGTCTCTGTTCTCATTTCTGTAGTTTATATATGATACACTCAACTATTATAGGATATAGTAATACTTCATTCTTATATAATGACATTTTCTTTACAAAAAAACAAAAAACCCTACAATCAGCCATGTTAAGGGTTGGAGAGACGTGAGGAAATTGTATATTTTATATTTAATTAGACTGGTGATCAGAAATTTTGATTCAAGTTTCTTAATCTCTCCTTTGTCTTTTTCATGAGTGTTTTTTAATGTAATAATTCACATGATCAAAGCCATTTACTTGCATATAACTACCACATTCAGACTGCTCGGTGGTACAGTGAGTAACGTTCCCGTCCCACAGCTCCAGCGTCTCCAGTTCGATCCTGATCTCGGAATACTGTCCGTCTGGAGTTTCACAGGTTTCCTTCGGTTTCCTTCAACTGTCCAAAAACATGCCGGTAGGTGGATTGGCTATGTTAAATTGCCCCTAGGTGTGAAGGAGTGTGTGACTGTGTATCCATGGTGTCCTGAGATGGAATGGCATCACTTCCAGGGTGTATTCCCACCTCACACTCGGGGATAGGGTCCAGATCAGCGTTGCTCCAAGTACGTATGGACAATAACCCGATATACTGCATTTGTACTTCCATAATATTTACATTTATGGATTTTTTTCCTTACCATCTACTTAATAATAATAATAATAATAATAATAATAATAATAATAATAACAACAACAACAACAACAACAACATATAGCACCTCTCTCATATCCAAGGTTGCTGTACAGCCAAAACACACACACACACACACACACACACACACACACACACACACACACACACACACACACACACACACACACACACACACGAGTTTCAAAGTTTGGGGTCCATGGCACTAAAACATCTGCCCTCTACAGTAACAGGTCTGAATTTTTGGATGGCTAGGAGCCCAGTACCAGAAGTGGGCGGAGCCAAGCCATGTAGGGCCTTATACTTACCACCATGTTCCTGTGGCTCTTTAAATAAAAGTTTATCTTAGCGGTTATTGAAGACGAATTAATGGATGAGCAGCAATATTTGATGCATATAATCTCAAAGGGTCCTTTAAAATATTTTCATTAAGTTGTACTGCAATATTTATGTACTCGACACAGGAATTGGGAACATGTAACCAGTCAGTGGGTTAACAGTACAGCGAATAGCTAAATGGCTGCATGCAAATTGCACTAAATTCCATCGCCTCATTGATGAGCGAGGTCAGACTGCTTCAAGCTGACAGGAAGGCTACAGTAACTCAAATAGCCACTCTTCACAACCGCGGTGAGCAGAAAAGCATCTCAACAGTCTGAAACTTCTGGTGGAACGGCCACGACAGCAGAAGACCACACCGGGTTCTACTCCTGCCAGCCAGAGTGTACTTCCAAACGTCATAGGAAGTTACCTGAAGCACAGATATGAGTGTTTTACAATTAATCAGCTAATTAACAGGCCTTGAAGTGGGTGTGTTTGCAAAGAAAAAATTTTAAAGGTGCAAGAGTCACTGAAGCGCCTGGGGGGGCGGAGCTTCAACAACATGGCGGGGAATCATTCAAATGTCGAACCTACCTAAAGTTTAGAGACCTGATCTTATCTAATGCAACTTTAAATGAGTAGGACAGGGGGTATTCCAGGACCAGGATTGGAAACATGGGGGTCTAAACTTTGCACTAAATTCAACTCTTTTTTTTAATGGTTTGTCTTCATATATTGAATGATCATATAATTCTCAAAATCTTTCAGCTTTTGACTATTTTACAGGCTGAAGAGAAGAAAAGTTATTTCATGGAAGTGAACTGAAAATCAGGCATGTTGAAAATGCAGAAATCCGGGAGGAAAAAAAAACAAAACGCGTTTTTTGTAAGGACGGCATGAACGCTCTGGGTTTCCGTCCGTCTGGAGCAACGTCATTTAACAGCGCACAGCGCACAGAGATGCAGCGGAGGCTAGATAGGAAATATCAGTCAATTAAATTATATATATAAAAAAAATTAAATTGTGTAGAATTGCAGAGGGAGGAAACGCATTTGGGATAATTTTCAAAGCCTGGACATTTAAAGGAGACTGAAAACAGAAGGTAAAGTGTTGACAGGAAGCTCAGCGAGGGGTGAAAACAGCTAAAACCGCAGTGACTCAGAGCCTCTCACCTGGACAGTGTGGAGGCACAATGGCGCTTCCGGATGTGGACAGGGTGAACGGAGACGATGGAGCAGGAGAATCCGAGGTCATGTCCAGTGCCAATCTGCTGGCTGCGTTCACAGAGAGCGCCGAGATCCGAGCCCTGATCTCCAGCCTGGTGGAGCTGCAGGACGACTGCGCGGCCCAGGAGTCCACCATCCAGAGATTCGTGGGTGAGAACCTCCTCCATCTCCTCCTCCTGCTTTATCACCTTGTCATTATCCTGAATGTCTGCGCATAGTGTGCACTACCTAGGGTGCAGTGACCATTACAGGATGCGAAATCCGCAGGGAGGGTGGAAGGATTTAGGATGGAGTCAGGTGTTCAGGTGTTCAGGTGTACCTGGCCACGCCCCTTTCCCATTTCCCCACCCTCACCCTCCCACGCTCCTGACACTAACACACACACATTTAAATATAAATGGCTGGCTTTAGCACATCATCTCTTTTAACTCCATAAAAAAATACAACTATTCATGAATATTCATAGATATGCAGATTAGAAACACCCATTCCCACTTATCCTTCTGTCATCCCAAACAGTTAGTCAGCTAGTTTAAGGAAAACTCCACCCTGAAACATGTTAAATATGTTTATATGGAACTATTTCTGATTTGTTTAGTGTGGATTTGTTGGATGGTGTTGTATTTGTGTTGTTCCTGTCAGAGCTTAGCTGTAGTGTATCACTTTAATTGCTAGCGCAGTTATAGTGGTGTTTAATGGGGGTTCAATGGGGATTAGTACAATGGGGGTTAATACAGTGGCGTTTAATACAATGGGGATTAGTACAATGGCGTTTAATACAATGGCGTTTAGTACAATGGGGGTTAATACAATGGCGTTTAATACAATGGGGATTAATACAATGGCGTTTAATACAATGGCGTTTAATACAATGGCGTTTAGTACAATGGGGGTTAATACAATGGCGTTTAATACAATGGGGGTTAATACAATGGCGTTTAATACAATGGGGATTAATACAATGGCGTTTAGTACAATGGGGATTAATACAATGGCGTTTAGTACAATGGGGATTAATACAATGACGTTTAGTACAATGGGGATTAGTACAATGGTGTTTAATACAGTGGGGGTTAATACAATGGCGTTTAATACAATGGCGTTTAATACAGTGGGGGTTAATACAATGGCGTTTAATACAATGGCGTTTAATACAATGGCGTTTAGTACAATGGGGGTTAATACAATGGCGTTT
>CM074996.1:2119575-2143988 GCA_037576825.1 Pangasius krempfi | reverse complement strand
ATTTGTGTGTGTGTGTGTGTGTGTGTGTGTGTGTGTGTGTGTGTGTGTGTGTGTGTGTGTGTGTGTGTGTGTAGGTGCACAGGTGCTTGTCAGGAGTCGACCGAGGTGTATACCTGTGAGAAATAATTACTGTTATAACTTCCCACCTGTTGTGCGAAAAGACAAAAAGAGCACACAGAAAAGTGGCTGATCTGCAGAATTTTGAAAAGATTTAATAAGGTGGCTTCTATTTCTGTGATGGTTAACAGCACTGCTTGTTTAAAACAGAGAGAGAGAGAGAGAGAGAGAGAGAGTGAGTGAGTGGTGGTGCCGCCGGTTGCTGCTCTTGTTTGCCACGGTGTGTTTCTTTTCACGCCCGAGGCTTTCAAAACTGGCTCCGTGTGATCGGAATGCCAGAGGAAACAAAAGCGCCATCAGAGTTTTGCATCACGTTAAATGTCACCAGGCTATGGCTTTGGCAAGCAAAGACTAGACGTGCATTCCTTCAAGGTTTCTGTGTACAACGCGCTGCTGTATAGATGTAGCCCGCGCTACGAGTTTATCAGCTACACCTGCCGTAGAGGTGCGCTTAATTAGCCCCTCTCGGACCCCCTGACCCGCGTTGTTCTTATTAACATCAGGAGAGAGAAATAAATAGAGGCTGGTGAGGGACCGACTGTTTATAGCTGATGTAATCTAAGTGAGAGCAGGATCTAACTTGTTTCATTGACATTCCACAACATAAAACGTAACTATAAATAGACAAAAAGTATTGTGTTGTTCTTTAAAGTATAAACATTGTAAATGTCGAAAAATGGTTGTGGTATAAGAGGAATAAAACACTTCAGGGTGCTAACAGTACCTGGTTACTATTTTGTAATCAGTCGGTCGTAGCGATAGATAGATAGATAGATAGATAGATAGATAGATAGATAGTAGGGATGCACGATATTGAAGGAAAATGCGATATGCGATAACTTGTTGAATAATGCGATATGTGGTACGATAATGGTATAAGTGTGTAAAATCAATTTAAATTATAAAAACTTTGACTTTTCGCAAATTTTTGAAGTATTAAAATAATTGTTTTCGCAAACCCTTGCGATATGCATATCGTGACCTTTACATTTGCGATATTTCGATAATTTTGATATGTCGCGCAGCCCTAATAGATCGTTATCACAAGTAACTAAAAATGAAATGAAATAAGTAAAGCGATTGTAGTGCAAGTGATCATACAGTGACATGTCATGGTCCATTAGAAAATGAATATTATAATAAATAAATGTGTGAAACGTGTGTGATGAGATTTGGTGGGTATGGAGGACATTCTGATTCCAAAGCGTGCTGAGAAACCTCTCCTTTTTCTCCAGGCTCAGTTGTTCAAGCACGGCAAGCGAGAGGACTTCCTGCAGTATGGTGTGTATCGCCTCCACTTGAACATGGTTCTGGTATCATTTTGGTATAATTAAAGAGCAGTGAGGTTAACGTAATGTTCCTCAGGCCCCACGGTGCTTCAGTGCCTGGACCAGAAGAGGATAGCGGAGAGCACTCAGACCATGCTGAGGAAGCTGGCCGTGAAGGTGGTGCAGAGACTGGGGCTCACCTTCCTGAAGCCGCGCCTGGCCAGATGGAGGTAAGAGCCCTAAATACAAACATCTACATCCAGGTTTCTGTAAAGCTGCTTTGGGACAGTGTCCATTGTTGACAGCTCTATAGAAATTGAATTGAAATGTGGGTTTCAATTCTTTTTTTATTTAAAATTCCCTTTGCAGATTGCTCCTTGGGGGAATCCATGTTGCTTTGTTGAGCCTTCTTTTTTTGTTAGCTTGAATGAAGTGTGTTAGATGACTCCATGGAGGTCAAAGTCAAGATGGACACGTAAATGAATGTTTACAATGTAAAATAATCCCTAAATTCAAATGTTTAAGGTCAACTAAAAGGCTTAATTTCTGACAAAAGTAGTTTATCAACACCAGTTTATCAAAATCATTGAAAAGTTTATATTATTTCAACAAGGAAAGAGAGAGAGTTAATTGTCATAATCCTCATTATTTATTGATCATGCCTTCGGGAACCTCAACCCTGGAGTGTGTGAATCACAGATGATATTTTGAGGAAAATGTGATTCATACCTCTGAGTCCCAAAAGGAAGGTGGCAAGAGTGTGTTATAAACAAGTATTGGAACACAGGGAATTTGAGAGAAAAGAAAAAGATCTGCCAGGCTCAGTATCGGGGCAGTGGTGACTCAGGGCTACCAGTCAGAAGGTAGTAAGTTCAAGCCCCAGCAAGACCTTAATGCTCAACTGCTCCTGGAACGCTGTATCCTGGCTGAACCTTGACTCGGATCCCAACTGCCTAACCAGCAAACAAAGATTTTATCTTCTGCCAACAGAACAGTACTGTGCTGCCAACAGTTACAATTTTTAATCATTAAAGAACAACCGTTTATACTGTAGTTACGTTTAATGTTGTGGAACATCCACAAAACAAGTTAGGTCCTGTCATCACTTACGTTACAGCAGCTACGTTATAGCACTCTTTCTCTCACCAAGCTCATTTTTTTTTCTTTGTCTTGAAGAATGCATCTTATGTTGCCGGAAAGCCTACTTACATCTTTACCTCTGACTGTTACAGAGTGCTGACAGTGGGGACTCCTTCCGTAAAATGTTAAATAAACGTCTCCTTAAAGAAAACTTCACCATATCTATGATAAGACACGTTTCTTAATCCGTTTATGTGGCGCGTCCGACGTGCAGGTCCCTGTGAAAGAGCTTTTACTATAGTAACAATTTTAGAAGATGAATTAACACCTTCTGACCAATCAGATTCGTGAATTCAACAGCACTGTGGTATAAGTGACAACACAGACTATACTTGTCATCCAGATACCAGAGAGGAAGCCGTTCTCTGGCAGTAAACCTCGGCCAGTCGGCAGCTGCTGGAAAAGTCCTGGATGTAAAACCCGACCAGGGGTCCGTAAGCCCAGAGGAGGACTACGACATCCCTGAGGAGGTGGAGAACGTCATTGGTATGTTCCGCGTCTACCTAAACGCTATTAAAAAGCTGTCTGATAACAGATATCCGCTGCTACCTTCCATTCATTTTTGTCTATTTATTTTTACAGAGCAGCTGCTGGTGGGTCTAAAAGACAAGGAGACGATAGTGCGTTGGTCTGCTGCTAAAGGGTGAGAGCATTTTCAATCTTCCCTCACCGTTTAATGCCAATGATTTGTATTAAACAAATTTACACAAATTTTCCACTAACCTCAAATGGAGGTGATCAGCCAGAACTCGATTTGTACACTAACTTCTATATGCAATTTGCATGATGCAAATTGGTGCTCATGAGCGTCGAATGCGTGTTTGCTACTTTAGCCTTGTAGCGACAGATCAAAACCAAATGAAGAAGCAATATTTGGACACAGAGAGTGTCTTGACTAATTGAGTACAATTTGATGAGTGGAAAAGGTGTGTAAATCGTTTCCCTGAAGC
Organism: Pangasius krempfi; assembly: GCA_037576825.1. Taxonomy (NCBI): domain Eukaryota; kingdom Metazoa; phylum Chordata; class Actinopteri; order Siluriformes; family Pangasiidae; genus Pangasius; species Pangasius krempfi. Next base: position 2,140,513 of record CM074996.1, on the reverse strand, counting down.
ATTCCTTTATTTCTGTTAGAGTTCAGTTCTCCGGGAGATACTTATAGCAAAAAAAAAATTGAAGTTGAATATTTGTTTTAGGGTGCAAAGATTGTGATCATTGGTTTGTCATTTCTCAACGTGCAGTATTGGGAGGGTGACTGGAAGGCTGCCCAAAGAGCTGGCAGACGACGTGGTTGGCTCAGTCCTGGAGTGTTTTAGGTATGTATTCGATGCTAGTTATTGTACCTGGCATATTTGAAGGTATAAGATTTCTCAGGATGAGTGCTGGTTCTGACGGTTCCTTCTTTTCTGTGTATTCTAGCTTCCAGGAGACAGAGAATGCATGGCATGGCGGTTGCCTTGCCCTAGCAGAGCTCGGTCGCAGAGGATTGCTGCTTCCCTCACGCCTCTCAGATGGTGGGTTCATTCATTGTATTATTATCAGAGAGAAGTATGGCCATTTTAGCCAGTAATATTCTCTTACTTGAATCGTGGTGATGGTTGATGGTATAAATGATAAGCTAGGCAACATAAGTTCTTAAAATTTTTTGTCTACAAGCACAAACACAATGCACACAGTCTATATTTTAAAAACACTTTAATTATTGCGCAACAATTAAATGTTTGGACATACGTCATAATAGTACAATGTCGGTTTAATCTTGCACTCTGAAGTGTGACTTATTGGTGGATGCTAAGAAAAGCTATATACAAAATATACATATTAAAGGTAAGTCTCTGATAGCGCTGCAACATTCAACAGCTCTACAGCTCACATATGAAATTGGCGTCCCCTGAAGCTTCCCTCTTTGAATGTCAATCAGCAGTTCTGGGTTCTCCTCCTCTTGTCCCGGACCGGCTCGTTCACCCTCACTCTCTTGCTGGTTGTTTTTGTGGCCTCGTCACTTGCTCGTTTCTGCCCCTGGGCTGCAGTGTTCTTCTCAGACTTGCCTGTTCCAGGGGTGTCCCCATTAGGAGCCTGGACAGGACATTGCTGGTGGCTTGGACTTTGAGTGTCCATGTGTGGTTCTGAAGGATGTTCAGTGGTATCGATGTTGCTGGAGCTGGCCAGCTGGCAGAGGGCAAACGCTGCAGAGTGTCTGCGGTCACACTGCTCTTGCTCGGATGGAGTTGTCTGAACTTGTCTGACACAGACTTGTTCAGGGTCCTCCTCCGAGCTCATGGTAGAACCTGTCTGGCGCTGGTTATTGGACTGGGCACGGAGGCAGAGGTCTAGAGGGGCATCTTCATCATTGCTTTCTGACTCTGAGTTGATCTCTTCATTATATATGTGGTCAGCTGTGTGGCTCGATCTGTTCTGGTCCCTCTTTGACAGATTGAGAGGAGCTGCTGCATCCTCACTGTCTTCATCTTCACTGTCTTCATCTTCAGCTTCCTCTGATAAAAAGCCAGAGCATCGCATAGAACTGGGAGTACTTTCACCAATATCTCTGAAAAGAGAAAAGTAACAAAATACATTTGTTTATTGCCTTTACTTTGCTTCAAAGCAATATAGTTGTTTATGTTCTGATTGCAACTTTTGCCTACCTTCTTTGCTTTTGTGTACTGCCCTCTTGCTGTTTCGCACACAAATTAATCAGTAATCTCTCTGGTTCTGTCGTTGACCCCCTTCCCGGAGTGGTGCAGTCTGATTGGCAGGTAGGCTGTGACTCACGATGAGCAGAGTGCTGTGGGTTGATGGAATGGTGCCGGGTCATATCTACAACGCTCGGCCTGTCTGGAGATCCTGATGCGGCACAGCCAGCCATCGGGCTCTGGCGGGTGGCCCTGTCTACTCCGTGCTGTTGGTTCCCTCTGGCTTCTGATGGCCTGCTGTAGGAGCCTGTCTGGAGGTAGGCGTACCTTCCATAGTCCCTGGACTCAAAGCCGTGGGAGAACATCTCCATGGGGATGTACCTAGGGCCCTGTAAGGACTGCGTGTGTTCAGGAGGATAAACACCGTAAGGTAAGGGTGGAACTTGGAAAAAGGGGTGGCTGTATCTGTACGTGTATGGCTGAAGGAGAGAAGGGTGATTGGGTGGGATTAGAGGTGCTGGTACAAGGGGTCTGTTGTGCTCTTGAAGACTCAGACAGTAGGCTGGTGGGATGCTTTGATTCTGCATGTAGGTTTGGTAAAAGGCATGTGTGGTTCTTTCGGGGAGCACGTACGGTGGGTAATCTGCAGGGGGTTTGAGGGGCGCAGAAGTGGCTCTCTGACCCCAGGTTGGCCCAGGGTGGAAAGAAGGGCAAACAGGGATGTGCGAAGAGGGTTGATCTGCTTTACGTGGAGGCCGAGCCTCATTTTCACATTTCCGTTGAACAGGAGAAAAGGCAGACGATGAAGTGCACTTTATCATAGTCTCAATGGTTCCTGGGTCCCTGCTTTCAATGCTGATCAGCTCAGAAGAATTTTCTGTAACTTTCATCACAGGACTCTCGTTTCCTTCCCTATTGTCTCCCTCCTCTACCTCTTGTTCTTCCAACTCATCCAGCTTTTCCACAGTTCTCATTTTGCTGTTAGGGTGGTCTGGTCGGATTGGACTGGGTTTTGCAGGTATTGAGGGTTCTGGGTGTACTTGATTGGAGGAGGTGCTGCGCTGTGGAGCTCTGGATGCTCTCCCTGTCTGCTCCCCACGCTGAGACACCAGAGAGATGGAGTTCTTGCACAGGTTGTACTTCATGTGATTAAAGAGATGGGACTTGATGTTGCAGGTGAAGGGACATTGGAAGCACTGGTATTTGAAAGGCTTGCCAGGAGGACGGGGAATGTAATGTGGTTTCTTCGGTTTTCTCTCCTGACGGGTTTCCATGTTGACTCTGTTGAGGTGTCAGTCCTGAAAGATATGGATATATGAAGAGGTAAAAACACATTATTTTGATAAATAACTGTTCTTTTTTTTTTTTTTTTTTATCTTGACCCTGTGTGAACTGTTCCCTGGGGGCTATCTGTGTTTTTTCGCCTGGGGTACTATTTGGCAGCTAGTCAGTACACATTCAAACTCGGGCCTGTTTTGCATACACTGAGGCAGTTTTTTTTCAGGGCTTTTTGGCTTGTGCATTGCTGATTGTTTGATTTGCCGCACACTCCTGGCCCAAGATGCAGCGACAGGTAGGAGCGGTTCTGACGAAGAAATCGCAGGCCTGTGGAGACTTGCTTCTCTCCTTCGAATCCTATTCTGACGGCGTGGGAAACGGCAGACACCTGCTTCCCGTAACCACACCTGTAAGCCACTTGCGCACACACACGATGATCTCACCTGCACTCAGGACTAGGGAAGCTGCCTGCTGCTGATTAATGATAATAACGGTACTTCATGGGTTTCAAGAGCTTCGCTTGTTGACCTATACTTATGAATTGCTGTTTTTCTTTCTTTTTTTTTTGTTTTTCCTCATTTAAGAGTTGCTCATTTTAAAGCGAGTATATACACCTCTGAGTTCTTGATAACTTAAGACGTTTGCAGTTTCTGATCCAAATTTACAGAGAGTTTCATGATGAGTTCAATAATGATGCAAGAGGTAGGAAAATGCAAAACTTTTTTATTAGCTGAATGCACAGCAACAGAATGCTTCATTAAAGCCCTAAGAAGACTGAAGATTTAGAAGCCCCAGGGTTGGTATTGGAAGGGTGAGGATCTTGTTTTTTTACTTGAGAAGTATTGCATGCAGATTCTCTGTCGTTTAAGACACTGCCCTAAGGAACCTGCTTGTCATGCATTGTCACAACAGGTTGTCAATCCAGTTTTGGATTGGCTTTTGCAAGTTCTGCCGCTCCCTCAAAAGGAATAAAATTGCTTCAAGAAGTTTCTGTTGTGAAATACCTTTTTTTTTTTTTTTTCCCTTGTAATTATTATTATTTTTTTTTTTTATTATTATTTGTCTAACATCTTTTACAATCTGAATATCTTGTGACATTAGTGTTATGTGAAATGCACTGACAAAACTAGATTAAAATTTGTATTGGTCAAATAATAATAAATTCTCTAAAAGTATACTGTAGTGAAAGGGTTTCATAGTGAATCCAATCCAATCTGATAATTGATAAAATCCTTTGCTGTTAATCTGTGACTTTTTTATTTAAAGCTAAATGTCACTTTATGCCCTATAGTGATGGTATAGGTTGGGGAATGACAACAATTCAAGCTTTCTAAACATTCTCGAAGTAATTTTTTTAATATATAATCAAGCTCAAATAGTTAAACAATGAGATGTTAGATATTTCTGAGGGTTTCTGTTAACTGTTATTACTCCAAATATATTCTTAAAGAGTTTCTTAATATGTTGTGTGCAGTACAGCCCATGGGTAACAGGTGGATTTACTTCATCAAAAACACCTGCTGCAACTGAAACTGTTGCATTACAATACCCGAACAGATCCTACCATCAATTTCTAACTAAGTGACTAGTGGATACAAAACAATAGACTAGTTTCAATCATGTCTAACCGTCTGCCACCTGGCTACAAATTTAAGCCTCAATATGCAGATGACACTTACCCGCTGTCTGACGGTGGTCACAGGGTGAACCTTCCGGACTGCGCGAAGTGGTCCTAGGCCTCGGACGACGGCGTGGACGGTGTCGAAGTGTGTGTGAGGACTACAGGTTTTGTATCTGATCAGTCCTGTATGTCTGTCTCGCTCTGTGTAGCTGTCAGTGGGGTGGAGTCTATGCCCAGGTAGAGCCCTCAGGCAACACCTCTCTAGCTAATATTAGTCAGGCCCCAAGCCACGATTCACCAGCATGGCTCCCACAAGCCTGAGATCATTGCCATAGCTCTTTGGCATGTGCTGCTGTGTTTGTACTGGAGTCAGGATCAGGGGGAAGGGAGTGTGGAGGCTGTGAGGATGCACCGGCAGGATTTGCATGTAGCCGAATTTCTGTTTTGCCTGACTTGTTCAGCTTGGTGGGAATGTCTGGAAGGGAGTTTATTTACAGATACTCATGTCCCAGTTAGACAAAATCGGCCTTTTATTCTGTTTCCTATGGATGTGGGATTCCCATCATTGCATAACGGATAAGTCCTGCATCATGACTCAGACTTTTCAGGGCTGTGAAAGCATCTTTCAAGTAACTGTTATTTATATAGCACATAATATTTTATAGGTCTTGACACACTTCACACTTTCTGCTCTCTCTTTTGTTCCAAAACACACCTGAACCAAACAGAACGTTTGGAATACACTGACATGTTTTTACTCTTTTCTTTGCAATTTAACACGGGTCCCTGTGCTTTTTAAATGTCATCTGTGAGAAAAACTTATTTCAGCTTTTCTGTGGTGCATTTGCTCCCGTCATTAATGTACGGCCGACTAAAGCAGTGGTTCTCAAAGTGGGTTTTTTTTTATTATATTTATTATCGAGTGTTTATAAGTTATTATCTGGTTTGACTGGTCATTTGAATTTAATTGCCTCGACGAAAAGAGTTCGGTCTTTAAATAATGTCTTGGACTTAATATTCTTAATTCTGTTTTTGGAAATTTCATGAATAAAAAGCTCCAGGGTTGAAATAATTAAACCAAATATTATTGTACACATTTAAATAATTAGCCTAATATTTGAATAGTTGGATTATATGCTGAGGGGGTCCCTAACTACAAAAAGTTTGAGAATATATGAGCTAATGGACTGTGGCCATATTCCCTTAATCAAATCTTTTTTTTTTTTTTTACCCAGTAATAAAAGCTGATTCAGTCATGTGAAAAAATTAGGACACCCCATGAAAGCCTGTGTTTTTTTTTTTAAACATAGTTAAACATATGGACATTTTAACAATATTGGGAGATTCAAGTAGTAAAACGTAATTAAAACGTAAAACGTAATTAAAAAAAAAAAATCCAATTTCTTGTGAGGAAAAAGTAAGGACACTCCCACATTTATTTGTACTTAAAATGGCTAAAATGACCTACAGGTGTATCACATCAGGTGCAAATTATCAGAACGCTTTCTTATTAGTTACAGAGCATTTTGAAGGAGGCTTGCCTTATTTAAACCTCAGACATTTAGTTTGGTTTGCTCTTAATTGTTGAAGTGAGAGGTTGACATTTCCTAATAAAGAACTGAATATTTAATGGGGTGTCCTAATTTTTTCACATGACTGTACATAGAATCAAACACCAGAAGCATAAGATTTTCCTAGATTTGCTTAAGTGTAAAAACTGAGAGAATTGAACGCATTTAGCGTGTGCATTGGAATCTAAATATTCCAAAGCCTCTCGATTACCTACTGATAGCAAGAGGTGCAGTTGGATTTAGCCCCTTTCTTCATCTCTCCCTAGAGAGTGATGCAGCGGCGCTTTAGTCTGTCCAGCTGTCTCACCTGCTCATCTGTACGCTCTGCTCAAACAGATCAGCTTCCAAAACTTCCACGCTAAAACCACCGTCAACACCATCGCCCTCATATTCTCGTAGCTCGCTTACTAGCCTATTCACTATATCTGCTCTCTACATAGAGTATACTCATAGCATAGCCTGATATATATATATATATATGTGTGTATATATATTCTATAGAACGCCATTACAGATCATCATACTGTGTATCTCTGTGGCTGCATTGTTATGCCAAATTGTATTTTTGTTGTCTTTTCATTTAAAAGGCAATCAATGTCCTCTCTCTTTCAGCTAAGCTAAAAGTATTGGCACCCCAGGCTTCGTCTCATCTTCGAGCTAACAAACTCTGTTTGTGCTTGACTCATCTCTAGCATTTGTGTGTGTGTGTGTGTGTGTGTGTGTGTGTGTGTGTGTGTGTGTAGTGGTCCCGCTGATCCTGAAGGCCCTGGTGTACGATGAGAGAAGAGGAGCCTGCAGTCTCGGCTGGAACGTGCGAGACGCTGCGTGTTACGTGTGCTGGGCGTTCGCCCGTGCTTACGACCCCAAAGAGCTGGAGCCTTACGTCAATCAGCTTGCCAGGTAATGACACAAGGTCACGTCACGTCACATGACTCCGCCTCCGTTCCCTCCCATGAATTCAAGGCTAACATGGTCGACGTACAAATTGAACAAATGAAAGCACCGTTTTCATGCAGGTACTGAACTTGAATGAGGCACAGCGATATATCTTTGAAAACATTCCAGTCGCTGGACTGAAAACCTAATTATTTATTTATAGCTTTCTTTTGGTAGCCCCCTTTTGCCCCCAGAGCCCTGGGATAAGACTGGCCTTGAGCACAACCCACCTCTATATACTCACGTTCATTATGTTTGGTATTCAAATGCTGCAGCGGTTTCACAAGCGGCACCGCGGGTGATCAAAAATTTATGCACGTCAATTTACAGTGATGATGTTTGCACAAGGTGACGTGCTTTTGGAGGAGACGTGATTGTTTATACGTTTAATGTTTGATATGGATCTAATTGGCCAATTTATAATCTCCAAGATGTCTGACTCCTCTATCGTAAACTGTTTGCATGAATTAAAATGTGAAAGAAATCCACTACATTTCAGCGTGAACTGGGTGTCGACCTAGAAGTACTTTTCTCTGGCACTTTTCTGTTTTTGTAAACAAAAAAAAAAGATATGATAAAAATGTGATCACTGTAGGCAGAAATAACATTAATATATTCTTAAAGGTGCATTAGTCAAGATTAGTTCAAATTTGTCAAAATTAGATCTCTAATGTTTAAGTAGGTGGGGTCAACCTTTTAAAAAAAATTTTTTATTTTGTTCACAAAACTCCACCCCCAGGATCTACGTTGGCCCATGGAGTAGACTTCAGCTAGCAAGTATTAGCATTACACTTGTGAAGCAAAGATCTATGCTGTTTACTTTGTTACTTTTTTGTGCCGCATTAGGGGTGATAAAAACCTAGCTAGTGTTATGCTAACGTTGCGCGTACCTGTATACCTGTCCAGGAGTGATACCGCTAATTCCATTTCCAGCTTCATCCCCTTCAACAGTAATAAATTACTCCGTTACTCCCAGTGTTTATTCTCGTTTTATTGTGTTTCTTGTCGTGTTTTTTGCTGACATGAAAATTATCTGGCTGCGCTGGCAGCTTTCAGGCTCTCAACATATTTTTTTCTCTCCGAACAGACGGAGATGGGGGGCATGTCAGAAAAAATGACTGAAAAGAGGCCCATCCAAACACGAACAAGCTTCCCAGTCCGTAACGTAGTTTTCCAGTCGGGTTTTCTCAGCCACATAATACACTTGTGCTGAGGCCACGGCTTAACCCGTTATTTTTTATCATGTTCTAAACATTTTTCCAGGTTATTTATACAAGTATGAAATTTTTAACAATATCGACTATCGCACCTTTAAACTGATGCATTTAGAAAAATCCTGCTGATGTTTTTGTTTTTAAAAAACAGCCCATGACCTGTATTAGCGGTACATCACGTACTAACAGCGATCTTTACTCTATGCTCATCACCCAGTTTTCGCTGTTACACATCCGGGTCTGATCTTTTTAGCCCCAAAATGAGTCTGAAATGATGAAGAACAAGCAAAAGGAGACATTTGAAATCGGACGTAACTCGTACAGTGCTATTTAAAGTGTTGTACAGAGAACCTGTTAGAAGCTAGAAAATACATGACGCATCACGCGTAAACACATTTTTGAAACAATAAACAAACGACACAGATGAATGTGTTCTTAGGTGTGTTTGCGCCTGAGAAACCAGGCCCAATTTTAATTCCTGTGCTGCCGTGCCAGGGTTTTTGTACTTCATGCTCCAGGGTAGATTCTTCTTGTCTTTATGGACCAAGAGCTGCTGGGTGGAGCTTGTTGTACTCGACATTGCTGATTGGCTGACAGTAAATTACTAAAGCGTGTTTTATATTAGGGACAATGCAGCACAAGAAGTCATTTTGCAGCACAAGACATCTTTTTTTTTTTTTTTTTTTTTTTACAACACAGTAAAAGCAGTAAAATGTAATTACACCACAGTGCTTGATTAATTCCCTAAAGCAGCAGCTCTGACAGGAGCGCAGCTGCAAGTCCCAGGTTTATATTAATGCACTCGTTCAAATAGTTATCGTTTCTATAGTAACAGCTCGTTCACAGCGACTTGCACGTCGGAAACTCCACATAATCTATGCCTAATAGCAAATGGGAAAAAAGAAAGTGTTGTTATATAGAAGAAAAACTGCGCTTTGTGGTTTCTCGGCAACACTACATGCGGTGATATGATTTTTATTTTATTTATTTATTATTATTTTTTTTTTATAAAAGTCCTATTAACTTCAGGAGACCAAAAAAAAAAAAGAAAGGCTGGTGAGAGATCAACAGTTTATAGCTGCTATTAGCATAAGTGATAATGCGGACATTCAACAACATGAAATGTAACTATAAATGGATAAAATTTATGACGTCATTATAAATAAATATATTTTAAAAAATATAATAAAAAATAGTAATCGTCGGCAATTTTCCGTGGTATAAGAGGAATGAAATGTGCTGTAAAAGGAAAATGATGGAATAATAATGTAATTATAACTTGTATGCATCGTATTGGAACAAACTTGGACCCATGCCGCATTCGACTAAAGCTCTAAACTGGTAATTCCTCATGATTTCTGACGTACGACTAGGAAAAATCGGACTTCTCAGAACGGACTACTCAACCCTGAGTTCAGCAAGTGATGTCAAATCAAAATGGCCGCCCGCAGCATGAACAGTAAACAAAGCAGCACTCCTTACTTTTAAATGGGTTACACCGTATGTACAAGCATTAGCTATATCTCTAACACCTACTACACGGTTCACTGTTCTGAGGAGGAAAATGTACGTCACTCGTCACCGTCGCTAGCAAAATACGAACGCACAGAGGCTGAAAATGGCGTAAAAATCGCTGACGTCTCGCTTCCGAGCTAAATCGAATGAAACTTCAGTGTAGGTTGACCTTCATATTCAACAGCGCTGCTTTCGGACTTCAGAGCGACGGATGGAATTCGATACTTAAACCGTAAAACTAGACTTCGCGGGTTTTTGCGTTCTGTAGTCCGCGAGGTCTGGCGCCACCAGGAGAACCTGTTTATTCGAGCCAAACACAAGCACCTTTGTCGGCCCTCGGATTATTCACTAAATAACCTCAGACTCTCGCCGTCATAACCTCCAGGCTGCGTTTTCACCCAATTTCATCTACTCGAAGAACTCGCAGAGCTGAAATAATTCCATACGTCGCTTTTCCTCCCTCGTTTTTACGCAGTTTATATTACAGGCGCCCACGAAGAGGATTTACAGGCCTGTAAGTGTATAAATACCTTTTACGGAATTACCTTTTGTCTCTTTTTGTCCTGGAGGAATGCGCCGAGTTTTGCAGCAGACATGTCTGCCTGTTGCCTAAAACCAGTTTTAATGCCTCTCCCAGTACTTAGTCTCTCAATCACACCCTTTAATTTATTCTCTGACTAGTTTCTATGTCTGGTGTGTGTGTGTGTGTGTGTGTGTGTGTGTGTGTGTGTGTGTGTGTGTGTGTGTGTGTGTGTGTGTGTGTGTGTGAGTGTGTGAGAGAGAGAGTTTGAAAAGTGGTTAAAGCACACATATGTGCAGCAAGGTCTATTTAATAAATGTGTTTATTGTGTTTAAATTAACCCTTTCTTGCCCACAGTTATGGAGAGTCCATTTAAGCCTGTTTTTTTTTATTTTTTTTATTTTTTTTTATTATTATTATTTTTTTAATATATAAGATATAAATCACCTTCAAATCCCTTGAAGCCGTTACTTTAATTTATTTAATTCAATATTTGACATTCTCAGTCCAGCATGTCTCTGGTTTTCATCTTTACAGACTTTCGACACTTTTTTTTTTTGTTTTGTTTGTTTTGCACCAGACTCCAGTGAACGCTTTAAAAAAAAAAAAAAAAAAAAAGATTTTTTTTTTAAACCTATGAGATCATCTACATCGTGCAGCACTGCTAAACCGTGTAACTTCAGTGCATGTAAAAGAATGATGTTTTCTGTCATTTCCGTCATCAGCGTTATGTTTGAGACCAGTTTTCATTTTATTTTATAACTCCGGTGTAATGCTTTATTCTTTTTTTTTTTTTTTTTTTTTTCTGCACATGGCAATCCATTTACTTTTTACTATAAGTGATATTAAGAAAAAGTTCAAATTCGTATGATGTGCAGTTTTAAATGATGAAAACTCAGCTAAAGAACGCGGATGTGTTTTTAAATCATTAATACATTACAGGGATAACCTTTGGATTTATTTTTTTTTTTTCCCCTTAAAGGAAGTAAACTTTTTGACCTCTCACTCTCCAAGCAATTTCTGCTAACTTTTTAGTTCATATACTTTTTTTTTTTTTTTTTTTTTTAAACGTAAAACATGTAACAGCGTAACGATCAAGATTAGACCAGTTTAAAAGTTTTCACACCCCTCCACCCTCTAACAGAACAAAACATGGAATCTATAAAAAAAAAAAAAAAATACAAAAATTAACTTAATAAATAAATAAATAAAAATAAATAATAAATTAATAGAAAAGTTGATATTTTTTTTTTTATCTAGATTTTTTTTTTTCTCTACAATTTTAAAGATTCACTAGAGATAAAATTTTACATGTAAAAATATTAAACAAAAATGATAAAACAGACCATGACATAATTCCTCATGGTTTTGATTTTGTAACTCTACGCTGGAAATGGAAATAGTCACGTTCTAGGAATTTTTCTTGTACTTGTTGTCTAATTTGATTATTGTGTTTTAAGTCCAGGCAGGAGAAATGGAAACGCGAGTCATTTTTTGCTTTTATAGTCAGAGAAAACAGAGCAGAAAGTTTAACATCTCGGATATTTTTGTGAAGGACGGTGCTCTTCTCGCTCGTGTAGAATAATTTCCGACTGCAGTTTCACGAGCTGTAGGTGTATTGGTGGCCTTGATCTCATGGTTTTTTAATGACAATCACAGGTTGAGAAAAATGGATGCTTTTTTTTTTTTTCTGTTTTTCTGTCATCACACGGCTCCCTTTTTAACATTTCATCACCAGCCTTCATTTACGGGAGGACTTTCCATACAAGCAGGCAGTGATTTAGTTTTCCTGCACCTCTACTCACTCAAAGATATCCCTGAGTGCAAAAGTTTGCATCCCTAACTAAGTGACAATAGGGAAATTTTTGTTGTTGTTGTTGTTGTTGTTGTTGTTGTTTATAAAGAAGCAATTATATTTTGTGGCTGCGATTACTGACAATAAAAATGTGCCTTTTTTTTTTTTTTTCTTTAAATAAGTTTCTCCTGCCTGGATCAGAGAATTATTCCTGTTGTTTTTTTTTTGGTTTTTTTTATCTTTTTCCCCGCCGCCTGTTCCTGACACTAAAATAGAAGGACCTATTTGACCTATGGACCCTTTTGGTTCTTCTCATAAAAGCAAAAAATGCCTTTTTTTTTTCATTTTTCCTGCCTGGACTTAAAACCCATTTGACCTAAGGGACCCTTTTGGTTCTTCTCAAACTACTTCGATATTGATTTTTCCTCATCACGCTGTAGTGTCGCTGTTGTGTCTCCTCACAGCTCCAGGGTCCTCAGTTGGATCCCGAGCTCAGCTCACTGCCCGCATGCGTTTGTTTTTTTTTTTTTTTTTTTTTTGCAGGTTCTCCGGCTTCCTCTCACTGTCCGAAAACATGCTAGTGGGTGGATTGGCAGCATATAATAGTGTGTGATGGACCGGCGTCACATCCAGGGTGTATTCTTGCCTCACACCCAGTATTCCCGGGATAGGCTCCGGATCTACCACAACCCTGACCAGGAAAAAGCTCTGACTAACAAGGAAATTTCTTCTTAAAATCTTGAATTTTATATATATATATATATATATATATATATATATATATATTTTTTTTTTTTTTAACTTTCCCTTTTGTCACTTAGTTAGGGATGCAAACTTTTGCACTCAGGGATATCTTTGAGTGAGTAGAGGTGCAGGAAAACTAAATCACTGTCTGTTTGTTTAAAAAGTCCTCCTGTAAATGAAGGCTGGTGATGAAGTGTTAAAAAGGGAGCCGCGCGATGTGTGATTTGTCGTTGCGCCTTCCCTCCTCCCCTCCTCCCCTCCCTGCTCCAGAGGCAAGTGTGGACTCATCCACAACCGACTCTTCTGCAGTTTGTCACTCTCTCCCCTCCCCACAGTGATCCGTTTCCTCGTGCGCTGCCAGGTTTCGGCTTGGTCGCTGTGGTTTCGGTCACCTTCTCGCTCGAGCTTGTTGCGTCCTGTCGCCGCTTCCCAGCACCCTCGTGCTCTCGCTCGCTCTGCACACGCTCCAGTTACGACTGGATCCTTTCACACTTTCGGATTTCGCTCTTTTCACGTCAACCTGGGATCTGAGGTCACGCCCTTTATTGCCTTTAAAAAGAAAATGCCAGTCAGATCAGATTTGTCAGCAAATCGTATCAGACACGTCAATCCACCGAGCCCCGAAACTGATTTGAATAAACCGTAGTGAAATGTTACATTTTAAACCCAAAACAACAACACGGAGAAGGTGTGGAGGCGTCTCTTTTAAAAACGCCGTCTGTTTTGTGTCGCTCCAGGCCATCCGTCAAAACCTTCACGGACAGGTCGGTTTGCGTAGCGTGTTTTTCTCCTTGCATGTGTTTCCACGTGCAACAGTGCCAGCAGCACATCTTCCTCAAGGCACCGTGTCTTTCTGAGTGTGTGTGTGTGTGTGTGTGTGTGTGTTGTGGGAATCCCTCGCGGGCACGTTCACACAGCATGTCAGCATGGAGGGTAGAAAGAGAGCCAGGACAGGGTGATAGGGGCGCTACGGGAGAGGAAAAAGGGAGGAAAAAAACAAACAAACAAAAGAACAATTTCCTCACCATCAGAGCTGAATGTGCTGCTGCGGGACGAGTTATTGTCACCCTTCACGCAGCTCCGTTCAAACGTTGCACAACATCGCCATTCCCAGGTGCCGAAACTCATTAGGCTAATTCTGAAATGAGGTCACGGTTTCAGTGTCAGCTCACTGACTAATAAACTGATCTTAAAGGAAACTGAGGAATACAGACTCTCTTCCTTCACACCTTGCCTTTCTAACACAAAATAAGAAGCGATTAGCTGCTCAGGAGTAGCTAAGATCGTTCTCTACAGCTGGGAACTCCTCTTCACTTCTTTTTACTTGAACACAGCTGTAATGCCAGCTCCAGATTTATTAGCACCCTTGTTAGGAAGAAAAAAAAAGGACCGTGGGGGGAAAAAAAAAAATGCCGTTAATTGGCTTAATCTCGCCTTGAAATGTGCGAGGAATCTAACTTTTAATCGAAGTCAGTTTATTCGAAAGAAATAAAAATTATACAGGACGTCCGAGAGCAAAAAGGAATGGTGAAAAAGAAGGCTTTTATTTACTGAAGTTGCTCCACGTGTCCTCTTTCACTTTCACGCAGAATTATTTGGAATGCCAGGATTCTTCCGTGTTCCAGACGCATAATGGGCTGTGAAGATATTAAATTATACACTAACCCAATGACGCTAGACTTATAACGTGGACAACGTGCCAGTCTGTCGTTTAAATCAGTTTAAAGTGTCACTCTAAGTACGGTGTAAAACACTCTGTGTGTTGTGCTGTTGTAGGAAAATAATCAGTGACGGGATTGAAGCATTAACGCCAAAGTTGTTTATTTTCCTGAAGTGTTTTTTTTCGCCCCTGACTTTCTCCCTAATTTAGTCTTGGCTAATTAATCAGCGGTTAGTTCTCCTCTATCACACGACAGCGACCAACCCGGGAGGGTGAGGGCTAACACGTGCTCCCGCCGAGTCACGTGAAGCCGCCAGCCACGTCGCAGGGTGTAACATGTCCTGCATGAGCTCACAGACACTCACGATTGGCTAGTGTCGGTGTGATTGACAAGGAAGAGAGAGTATGCCCCTCCCACCCAGAGATCACGGCCAGTGGTTTGCACCACTCGGGAATCTCAACGCTGACAATTCTTATGTATTATAAAAAAAACGTCATGTACTTTTTATCCATTTGTAGTTACATTTAATGTTGTGGAACGTCTACGAAACAAGTTAGTTCCTGTTGTCGCTCATGTTATGGCAGCTATAAACAGTTGTTCCCTCACCAGCCGTGTGACCCAGAAACCGCAAAGATGTTACAGAAGTTACAGCTTTACCTCTGACACTGGAGACTCCTTCCATAAATGTTAAATAAACGTCTTCTTACAGAAAACCTCACCGTATCTACGATTACACGGGTATTTAAATGAGTTCGCGTGCAGCGTCCTGTGTACGAGTCCCTGTGAATGAGCTGTTGCTATAGAAACGATGGCGTATATAAACCTGCGATTTGCAGCTGCTCTACCGGCAGAGCTGCTGTTAGAGAGAATTAATCAACACCTCCTGACCAATCAGAGTCCAGAATGCCACAGCGCTGTTGTGTAACACAGTAGCAGTGTGTATTATGGAGGTACAGACACGACTGTTAAGGCACTTGCGTACGTACACGAGCGTACATCTGTAATACATCTGTAATACATCTGTAACACATCTGTAACAGTGCCGCATCCCGTCCCGTCCTCTTTCCCTTTTTCTTCTTTCCTCAGTGCTCTGGTCATCGTCGCCCTTTTCGACCGGAACGTCAGCTGCAGGAAAGCTGCCTCGGTGAGTAGAATTTTTTATTTATTTATTTTTTTATTTTTTTTTTGGAGGACCTGCTGTGTCCTCTTTTCACCTTTGGTGTAAAATAAGGAGAGAGCGAGAAAAAACAAAAAAGCTAAAACGGTCTTTTCTCTTTTGCAGGCTGCTTTCCAAGAAAACGTCGGCAGGCAGGTAGGAGCAGAGACCAACACACACACACACACACACACACACCCACACACACACCCACACACACACACACACTCATGCTAGCATCAGTTCTCAGTTTAGGTTCAGTTGCATCTAATCATGCATTATATCTTTTGGAGAAAAAACGCACGAGCAGCTGAAGCGTAACCGTAATCCGACGACTTCGCATGTATTTACTGTTAAAGTCACATCCCATTCTCCAGATCTTTCGCTCTGCTCTGTGCTGAGTGAGAGGATTAGCGTCCACCATGAACTCTGAGATTTCTCTCCTCAGGGCACGTTCCCACACGGTATCGATATCTTAACGGCCGCAGACTACTTCGCCGTCGGGAACCTGAACAACTGCTACCTGACCATCAGGTAAGAGACGGAGACGGCCGATGAGGGGGAAAAAAGTGTGAAAAACTCTAAACAATTAGAAATAAAAGTCCGTTAAAAAAAATCTGAACTGCAATCCACAAAAATCTTTTTTTCTTTTTAGTAACTGAAATACAGCACTGGTTTGAATTCTTCACTGAAATAGTGGGGGGAAAAAACCTGGAGTGTCGTCAAATTCAACAAAATTTCTTTTTAAAAATATACGATCGTTAAGCGTGATTTCTAGATATTTTTCTCATTTCAAGCTGGAAATTTTCTTACTCTACTGGCAGATAATTTTGGTTATTTCAAGCGCTTTGAGCAAATAAAAATGGCCACTTAGCAAGTGAAATGATCCTAAACATATCACAATAAACCAAAAAACAAATATATAAAAAATTATTCAACTTTTTCAAATTTTTTGACTCATTTCAAGCTTGAGATGTTCTTATCCTGTTGGCAGATAATTTTGCTTCTCCTGCAGTTCCTTTTTGCAATTTGCTCCACAGTTTGAATTCCTCTGGATTAGGTCATAACCACTGAACTTGTGCTGCGTCAGTTTTTACAGGAAATGTTAAAAAAAGATAGAAAAAAAATTAGATGAGGCTGGATGACTAGCTGATGTTAGCAGTGCGCTTGAACGCAAAATAGAGATGGCGGGATACAAACCTTTTCTTTTCCCACTTTGATACCGAAACCTTGTGTGTCAGCTGATATTGTTTGAGTTAAAAGCTACCGAGCTTTAAAGTGATTTTTTTTTTTTTTAAATGGTAAAAAGTGGTTAGCACTGCTGCCTCACACCTCCAGGGTTGGGGGTTCGATTCCACCCTGTGTGTGTGTGGAGTTTAGTGAAGTGAATTTGTGCTCTGCATTTAACCCATCCAAGTGCACGCACACACACAGTAGTGAACACACACACACACCCCCGGCGCCTGGGGAGCAGTTGGGGGTTCGGTGCCTTGCTCAAGGGTCTCACCTCAGTCGTGGTATTGAGGGTGGAAGAGACGCTGGTCATTCACTCCCCCCACCTACAATCCCTGCCGGACCTGAGACTCAAACCCGCCACCTTCAGGTTCACCTTCCGGTTACAAGTCCGACTCTCTAACCATTAGGCCACGACTGCCCCCCCACACCATCGTAATAGACAATAGTCACCTGAGAGAACTAATTAGCATAGACAACACACCAATACAACAATTCTAGTAGCGAGAATCTGGATCCAACTGAGTCAGAAACCTGCCTTACCACTAGAGAATAAATTCAAGATAGAACTTAAAGCACACTTTCCAGTTTTGCTGCTACTGTATTTATCACATATTGTATATAAATTCTTGTCATTACTACACTCTCTACCTGGATTTTACCCCAATAACTGCTATGTCCATATATGGTATAAGCTATTTAGCCGAATACTGTCATAGTATGTTATGTTTACGTTCACAACATTTTATTATATTGTTATTCTTTTGCACTGCTGTTATATCTGACACTTTCACACTAGAACTGGGTACTGATCGGTGCCGCACTGGCTCTTACTGTGCCCGTTGTCCTGTTTTAGTAGTTATTGTACTGTCTGGTGCTGTTTGCACGCGTTTGCACGTGCACTTCATGTAAAAGTGTGTAGTCTCTTGAGGTTCTGTGTTGTCTGATGAAGCACCATGGTCCTGGAGGAACGTTGTTTCGTTTCACTGTGTACTAACTAGCTGTATGTGGTTGAAATGACAATAAAGCTACTTGACTTGACTTAAAGCACGCGTGACCTCCTACTCCTCAGAACATTAACGTTGTTTTTTTTTTTTTTCTAATTAAAATCGACTGTTTACACAACAGTGAACCCACCGAAACAGCGCTACGTCGTATCATTAGGAATCACAGGCTGCTTTAAGATGATCTTGTAAACATCTGATCACTGATCGTGTGTTGAGATGCACCTCATCGTCTCATCTGTTGAATCCATTTCAGACTTATATGTGTGTAACCTGGTACTGCTGTGGTTTTCCGAGATCATTACACGCTCGCTTTCCGTCCTTTTTTTTTAATTTTAAATGGCTACTTGTCTTTGTGGCAGTGCATCTTGCATCCTTCTGCCTCTTGGGGTTTGCTTTAGTATCGTTTGTATTTTTATATCTAGAACTGAAGAGTAGGGAGGAGGTTTGCAACACACCACACCGCACCGCAATATTATCACGAGATCGGGTTTACCTCTGATCTGTAACTTTCCCGTCCTTCATGTCCTCGTAGCCGTACTGGTTTAAGATGGAGACCACCAACATGGGCGCTAAAGACTGGGCGGGTTTGGTGAAGAGTGCGTTGGTCCCGAAGACCATTGATGAGAGCGGGGAGCTGGGGGAGAAGAGAGAGAGAGAGAGAGAGAGAGAGAGAGAGAGAAAAAACAGTAGAAATCAACTCTTGGTAAATACACACACACACACACACACACACACACACACACTGAGATTAAAGTGAAATATTATGACTTTTTTTATATGCTCCATTCTGGGAGTTTTAGCTTCAATTCAATTCAATTTCAATTTCAGTGTTATTTGTAATGGACAAAAGCAGCTTTACAGAGAAAAATACATTCAAAATAAATTGTAAATATGTGAATTTATCCCTAGCTGCTGATCCGCGAGCACCATGTGAGGAACTCGAACAATTATTAGGCGAGTCCCATCGCGTGATTAACTAAATTATTTCTGATGACTGTAATTAACTTCAAATGGCCGCTCATGTTTAGAACCTGAATCAGTCGAATGTCTAAAGAAGGCCACACCTCGTTCACTCCCTTATACAGAATCCTCAGGCGTCATTTACTTCCACAAACGTTGACACGCACGACATCTTATATAAACACGCACACACACACACACACACACACACACACGCACACGCACATACACATGCACACTCACACATACATGTACATGTACACGCACACGCACACATACATACACACACGTGCGCGCGCACACACATGCACACTCACACATTACCACGGTCACACTCACGCACGCACACACTCAGATACACTCTCACACGCGCACGCGCACACACTCAAACACACCCACGCACGCACACACTCACATACACACACACACGCACACACAAGCGCGCACACACGCGCGCGCATACAGATGCACACTCACACACACACAGATACATGTACATGTACACGGCCACACGCACGCACACACACATGCACACTCACACATTACCACGGTCACACTCACGCACGTACACACTCAGATACACTCACACACGCGCACACACACACACTCAAACACACCCATGCACGCACGCACACACTCACATACACGCACAGTTAAACGTCAGGTGTGTTATAGATCAGGATGTGTACCAGGCATCCTGATAAGTATAATATGATAATAATACTAACAATAATTAATAACCTAATAACTTTTAAGGTCACGTCTAATTTGTAGCAATGACACATCAAATACCAAAATGACTGACGCTTAAGGAAATGTGTGTGTTTATATTTATATTCCACAGGAAAATAGTTTCTACGTCTTCTATAAAAGTTAGACCAGCAGAGTGGGGTTGGGCTGGACGGGGAAGAAAGAATCATTTGTCTCTGTGTAGCTAACGTTAGTGTAACATGCATCTCAAAAATGATGCATTAAACATCTAAAACCATCAAAATGGTCATTTTAGAAAAGAAAATACCTCCTAATGGTTTCCATCAGAGCGTGTTTCTTTCGTATAATGCACCTTTTAGACAAATGAAGTAACGAACAAAACGTTCAGTTACAGGAAATTAATTACATTTTATCTGTTTATAGTTACAATTTAACGTCCAGGAAAAATGTTACCGAGGAGCCACAAAGCGTAAACTCCTTAAAGCTGCGTGTTGTTACAAAGCACTGACACTGGAGACTCCTTCCATAAACGTTAAATAAACATCTCCTTACAGAAAACTTCACCAGATCAACAACTACACACGTTTTTTAATCTGTTCGTTATTAATGGAGCGTCCGCCGTACGAGTCCCCGGGATTGAGCTGTTGCTATAGAAACGATAACGTCTTACAACGAGCGCGTTAATATAAACCCGTGATGTGCGGCTGCGCTACTGTCAGAGCTGCTGTTCTAGAAAATTAATCGACACCTTCTGACCAATCAGGATCCAGAATCGGACAGCGTGTTACCTGCGCTTGTATTTCTGCAGGTCCGAGTCGATGATGTCAGCCAGAGGCAGGTTAAAGAGGCTGAAAGCAGCCTGGACCAAAATCCTAAAACACATTCAGAGAGCGAGACAAGAGAAATATTTTTTTTAAACATGGCGTATAAAGTGTACACAGTAACTTAAAAATCACTGTTTTGTCTGAAGATATTTTCACAGCAGGTTTGTTTAGGATTGCTGACACAGTAGCGTGATGCTTTTAAAAAGAAAAGCACAGGATATTCGCACTCAGGTGAAAACGGCAGTGTCTGCTTTTCACACACTCCCTCTGTCTCTCTCTCCTCCTCCAACAGGGTGTGGGATTGTTAGCGCATGCTAGCAAATGTGGCTAATAGTCCTAATTCAGTCATGCAGGATAAAACCTAGCCTCGTGTTAGCTAGCGTTCCAACACATTTCTAGCAAACACTGGTTTTAATGAATAATCGGCCTGATATGAGCTTCCTTCCTTCCTTCCTTCCTGGCAAAACTGGATAATGGTTTTATTAATCGTTACGCCAATATGAGCTACATCACTACTACACCACTACATCACCACTACATCACTACATCATCACTACTACATCACATCTACATCACATCTACATCACTACATCACTACTACATCACATCTACATCACTACATCACTACTACATCACATCTACATCACTACATCACTACTACATCACATCTACAT
>CM074996.1:2092284-2103301 GCA_037576825.1 Pangasius krempfi | reverse complement strand
AACCCCCAGTTTTCCAATTGGGTTTTTTTTTTTTTTCTGTTTGGTTTTGTTTGTTTGTTTGTGTGGGTGGTTTTTTTTTTTTTTTTTTTTTTTTTTTCTTTTTTTTCTTTTTTTTTTTTTCTTTTTTTTTCTTCCCCATCTGTGGAGTTGTGTGGAAAGTGTGTGTGTATGGGCATGTTCTTATCTGGACCCTTTCTTATCTGGCTCATCTGGACCCGTGTGTGTGTGTGTGTGTGTGTGTGTGTGTGTGTGTGTGTTTTGCAGAGGTGGTGTGGAGTCTCTGAACTGGAGTGCACCGTCTCAGGCTTTTCCTCACGTCACGCGGCTCCTGAGGCTGCCAGTCTACCGCTACCACACGCTGCTGGGCCTGGCCGTGTCTGTGGGCGGCCTCACCGAGTCCACGGTACGTCCTCACGCTAAGCACTTGCGCTTTTATTCCCGTTTAAAGCATGAAGGCTGTTTTCGAGCCCGGGAGCGTACCAGTTAAACGATGGTCTACGTCAGCTTTGGTAGCTCTTATATATATATATATATATATATAGGCTTCGGATCCAGGATGAAGCTCTTACTGAAGATGAGTGAATCAATGAAAGTTAATAACTGTGGAGTCTGTTAATGTTTTAGACAAATCCTGTGAGATTCTGACAAGAAAAATGTGGCTTCGTGGTTAGCACTGTTGCCTCGCACCTCCAGGGCTGGGGTTTGACTCCTGCCTCCACCCCGTGCGCAAGGAGTTTACATGTTCTCCCCATGCTTCTGGGGTTTCCTCCAGTTTCCTCAATTGGATCCAATTTCCTGCATTGTAGGCTGATTGGCATCTCTGAATTGTCTGTAGTGTGTGTGTGTGTGTGTGTGTGTGTGTGTGTGTGTGTGTGTGTGTGCCCTGTGATGGGTTGGCACCCCGTCCAGTGTTTTCACCCGTCTAGTGCCCTGAGTTACCTGGGATAGGCTCCAGGCTCCCCACGACTCTGTGTAGAATAAGTGGTACAGTAAATGGATGGATGGATGGATGGATGGATAAACCACTCAGTGTTGTGCTGTTATAGGAAAATAATCAGTGAGGGGACAGTGCGATGAGTTACTCTTACCGCTCTAAAGCTGATTATTTCCTTTTCCTATTATTGTTTTATTCCATGTTTTATTTAGTAAGGAATGACACAAAGAATGACCTTTTTTATCCATTTATAGTTACATCTAATGTTGTGGAACCGTGTGAAACAAGTTATTTATATTATCTTTTCTCATTTTCTCTTTTTTTTTGGGATGTGGAAGCAGGGTGGACATGTACAGGCTAGAAGCATATTTACAAATAAGGTATAAAAAAAATAAGAGAAGTGCACACTGCTAGCAGTAGAGGGAGCACTGAGCTGTCTCTGTGTGTGAGTGTGTGTGTGTGTGTGTGTGAGAGAGAGAGAGAGAGAGAGAGAGAGAGACTTTTGATTTGTTTCTTTCTTTCTTTTTTTAAGCCACAGGAACACATTTTGGGTTTGTGTAATTGTGAGACAGACAGCAGGAACCACACTTCACAGCTCAGGAGATTATACGATACAGCTTTTCTGAGGGAGCGCCGGAACGTTACGAGGGAAAAATAAGTGCTTGGGAAACAATATCCCGAGTTTCTGGATGATTTTTACAGATGTTGGAAGTTTTATGTTGTATGACTGTAAACATAATTCCTGCGGATTCCCCGAGCATGGCTGCGCTTTTGGCGCGTGTGCGTGCGTGCGTGCGTGTGTGTGTGTGTGTGTGTGTGTGTGTGCGTGCGTGTGTGTGTGTGTGCGTGTGTGTGTCTGTCTCCCTCTCTCTCACTCTGCACACTTTATTTCTCCAAGATCCCCCCCCCCTTTCTCTCTTTCTTTGTGATTTGGGTTTTCTCTCCTTTCCTATTAATTCTCTATCTGTCTGTCTGTCCATCCACCTCTCTTTATTTCTTGCTTTCTTTCTGTATCTTTCTTTATTTCACTCTTTTTCTTTCTCTATATATCCCTCATCCCTTTCCTTCTTTCTTTCGTTCTTCCTTCCTTTCTTTCTCTATGTTTTTCCCTCATTACTTTTTTTTTCGTTTTCAATTCAGTCCAGCGTTATCTGTGTCGCGCTTTCAACACCGGACATTGTCACGAAGCAGCTTGACGGAAATAAGTACATTCAGGATATCAGTTTTTAAACGCATGAATTTGTCCGTAATGAGCGAGCCAGAGACGGCGGCGGCGGCGGTGGCGGTGAGACGATATGAGGAAGAAACCTCGAGAGGAACCAGACTCCTCCCGTCCTCGTCTGGGTGACACCGGAGAGTGCGATTATAAATAAATCCCCTTCTGTAACTGTGCACTACACGTAGTGCAGTTGTGTAACCAGGGAATTTCTTACAGTTCTCACATGCACCATCCCCAGCAATCCCCCTGACCTTCAGGCTGTCCGTGTGGGGCCACCCCCAGCAACAGCGCCTCTTTCTATGTCTCTCTTTATCTATTCTTTCCTCTCACTATTTCCCATCTATCTATCTTTCTATCTATCTATAACTCTCTCTTGACTTTCTTTACTTAATGAAAGTGATATAAATAAACCCTTGTAGACGTCATCTCTACATTAAGTATTAAGTATGTTGAAGCATTTACACTGTTCTATGGAATACAAGAGTACAGTGTGTGTGTGTGTGTGTGTGTGTGTGTGTGTGCGCGCTGTTTTGTTTACAAAGGACTGCACATAGCACAATAGAACAGTAGACCTCAAAAAGGAAGAAATATCAGTCTGTTTAGCTTCCTCTGTGAAAGTGTGTAGGTTTTCCTGTGTCAGAGCTGATAAGTTCAACCAGATGTTGTTGTTGTTGTTGTTGTTGTTGTTGTTGTAAATGAAAAGTTCAGACAGCTGTTTGTTCAGTGTAACTATAGCCACGAGGAAGCTTTCATGGCTTAAGGACCATGGTTTCGTGGTTATAAAGGACCACCCGCTCCTGAACAACGTCTCAGAGTTCGGCTGTAAGTGTAGACAGTTGTTTTTTCGTACGCAGCAGCCTTGGACATGTCCACAGACTGGTCATCGGGGACACGCCGCGTGTTAGCGAAAATACCGTTCAGCGTTTGCTGTGTTTATCAGGCGTCATGTAGGGAGACGGTGCTGTTCTTTATACCCTTCATAATCTCGATACGGTTGATGTTTTACTGTAGGATGGTGTATTATTCCGTATTCTGCACCTCTATTGTTTGTCTAGTATTACTACTTTGCTGAGTGGTTAAATAAATTGTTAAAGTGTGTGTGTGTGTGTGTGTGTGTGTGTGTGTGTGTGTGTGTGTGTGTGTGTGTGTGTGTGTTTGCAGGTGCGATACTCCTCCCACTCTCTGTTCGAGCATCTGAAGAGCATCCAGCAGGATGAGGTGGAGATGCAGCAGTTTGGAGACACACTTCTGCACATCTTCAGGGATAATCTGCACAATGACAGGTACACACACACACTTCAGTCGTGTAATCGTGTGTGTGTGTGTGTGTGTGTGTGTGTGTGTGTTTGGGACAGCAGTGTGTGGATTCATGAGTGTGTGACATTTACACCACTGTCTTTTCCTCCACATCAGAGTGTCAGTGCCTGTGATGAAGATGATGGACCAGATGTTGGCCAACGGCTGCTTCGAGATCTTCGTCCATCAGGACAGGTGATGAGTGTTACAGCTTAAACACGGCGCGACTGGCAGTGACAGGAAGAGCTGGAGCTTCTGGGGTTTTATTTCTTGACTCAAGTGTCTCTCTCTCTCTCTCTCTCTCTCTCTCTTTCTGTGTCTCTCTGTCCCTCTCTTTCTCTCTCCCTCTCCTCTGCCTCTGTGTCTCTTTCACCCACTCTGTCTTTATCACTGTCTGTCCGTCTCTCTGCTTCCCTTTCTCATCTGTTTTCCTCTTGTGTCTCTCTCTCTGTCTGTCTCTCTCTCTCTCTCTCTCTCTCAGTCACCCGTTCTGTGTGGAGCTGTTGTCTCTTTGTAAAGAGGAGATTAAGAAGTCAAAGGACACTAAGAAGTTGCGCTCCTGCATCTCAGTGTGAGTTTCTTCACACACACACACACACACACACACACACACACACACACACACACACACACACACACAAACATAAATAAATAAAAACGTGAGCTTGGATTTGATTAATGAGATTTTAATCAGATTTGAAACTGATACAGATGGGGCTTTGAGCTGCAGGTGTGTTTATTGTAGTTAGAAGTGACTGAAGCCCCGCCCACATGTGTAAACTACTTTGTGCTCATTGGTCGGTCGGGGTGTGTGTGTGTGTGTGTGTGTGTGTGTGTGTGTGTGTTCCTCACTCAGGTACTGTGGCCTGATCCAGTTTCAGGGAGATGTGAGGAAGAAGATCCTGGTGCAGCTCATGTTACTGCTTTGTCATCCTTTTCCTGTGGTGAGTGTGTGTGTGCGCGTGTGTGCGCGTGTGTGCGCGTGTGTGCGCGTGTGTGCGCGTGTGTGCGCGTGTGTGCGCGCGCGTGTGTGTGTGTGTGTGTGTGTGTGTGTGTGCGCGCATGTGTGTGTGTTTGTGTGTGTGTTTGTGTTTGTTATTGTGCGTAGTGTCTCTTGTGTAATTCAGATTTGGACATGGCCCTGATGCCGAGATACGGTCACTCCCTCTCTCTTTCTCTCTCTCTCTCTCTCTCTCTCTCTCTCTCTCTCTCTCTCTCTCTCTCTCTCTCTCTCGCTGCTCTCCTTTTCTCTCTTTCTCTCTCTCTCTCTCTCTCCCTCACTCTGCTTCTCTCTCCCTCGCTCTGCTTCTCTCTCACTGTCTGTTTATCTGCCTTCGCTTTCCTTTGTGAGTCTATCTGTCTTTCTCTGTCTGTATGTGTATTCATCTATCAGTCAATATATCTGTCTGCCTGCCTGTCTACGTCTCTGTCTGTCTGTATGTATGTCTCTATCTCAATCTGTCCATCCGATTGTCCATCCATCTTTCTGTCTGTCCATCTGTATCTCTGCCACTTTATTAATCTTTTAATTTATCTATCTATCTATGTATCTATCTGAATGTATGTCTGCGCAACTGCCTGCCATTTATTTATTTATCTGTCTGTCTCTGTGCATGCGTGTATGTCCATCCGTCCGTCCAGGTGTCTGGATCTGTCTATCTGTCCGTCTGTCTCTTTTAGTGTGTCCTCATCACTGTGTAATGTTTCTTTCTCTCTCTCTCTGGTTAGATCAGGAAGGCCACGGCCGCTCAGGTGTATGAGATGCTGCTGACGTATGATGACGTGGTTGATGCAGCGGTGCTTGATGATGTCATGACCGTGCTGAGTGACAGTAACTGGTGAGTGTTGCTGGACATGCTGGTGAGTGTTGCGTGTGACCGGCTCCTCTCCACACCGACCTCATTGTCCTCTTGTCCTGCGTGTCTCAGGGAGAGCGAGCTGAGCGTGGTGCGGACTTACAGGAACCAGCTGTGTGATTGGTTAGGAGTGCCACGGCCCACCCTGGTAACCAAGGTAACCACACACACACACACACACACACTTTACCAAGCTTCATGTGTGCTTCATTTCATTAACATAACAATCAATGTAGAATTTAGGATTATACTGGGTAAATAAAATATCCCTTCCATTTTCTCTTTTCCCTTTATTGGTTGTCGTCTTTCTTTTCTTCTTCTGCTCCCTTCTTCCTCCATCACCTCTTCTTCTTTTCTCTTTCTTCTTCATCCTGTACGCTTTAGTGTGTTTGGCTGTGGGGAGATGCTGCGCTTCTTGTTTCTAGACTCTTGGGGGGGGGAAAAAAGGTCAAATTTGTTTGTCCCTCTGGAGGAGGCTTTAAAGCTTCTCTGTAGAACCCGACAACAGAGCAGCGTTAATTTTGTCAGATAATTTGGATTTCGATTCAGTTTTAGTGTTTTGATGAAAATGCGCAAGAGTTTCAGTCGCACTTTAGTCATTTGGTTACTAGTCTAGATTTAGATGACCTAAAGCTACAGCAGTTTTCGCTTCAGGCCACACCCACATTTTTAAAAAATTTAAAAGAGGGGGAAAAAAACCTGTCCACATGAAAACGCAAAACCACAAGCATGTCAGCCCAGTAGGTGGCGATGATACTTCATTAAACTATTACAGCACAGGAATAACGTTAAGAGCTGCGTATTGAGCGGTAGAGATGTGCGCAGGTCGATGCTGTGATGTTTTGATGCTTTTTTTTTTTTTTTTAACAATCCACAAACAATGCTGAGTTTTAAAGTTTCTCTCTCTTTAGCTTGAATTTTTGAAACAAAAACCAAAATGTTTCCAGAAATATCTAAAACGAAAGGTTTTAATCTTTTTCTTCCCCTCTCAGAATTTCACAGTATATTCTTTTAAGTTTTTCAAAATAAAATGCTTTTCTCCTTCTCGGATGTTTGAAAGTTCTTCAGTGGACACAGAAGCTCCTTCACGGCGAAGTTCTGCGAGCATCAAGTCTGAGGTTGCGTCATTTATGCTAGTTATAGCTAGCTAGTTTTACAAACCCCATTTCTGGAAAAGTCGGGATATTTTCTAAAATGCACTAAAAACAAAAAAATGCGATTTTGTAAATTCTCTTGAACCTTTATTTAACTGACAGAAGTACAAAGAAACGACTTTAAATCTTTTGGCTGACCATATTTTAAATTTGATGCCTGCAACACACACAGAAAAAAGTTGGGACAGAGGCACCACAAGAGCGAAAAGTTTATTGAATATTCAAGTTGCACCATTTTGAAACATTCCACAATAAGCAGGTGAACTGGTATCAGGTGAGGGTGTCAGGATTGGCTACAAAAGGAGCATCCGCCACAGGCTCGGTCTTTGTAAGTGAGGATGAGTCGTGGCTCACCACTTTGTGCCAAACTTCGTGAGGGAATTGTCGATCAGTTCAGAAAGAACGTTTCTCAATGCAAGATTGCAAAGACTTTAGGTCTTTCGCCATCTACGGTACATAATATAGTGAAAAGATTCATGGAATCCGGAGAAATCTCAGTGTGTGTAGGGCAAGGTCAGAAGCCACTGGTGAGTGTGTGTGTGTGACCTTCGAGCCTTCAGACGGCATTGCGTGAGAAACCGTCATGCTACTGTGATGAATATAGCCACGTGGGCTCGGGAGTACTTCAGAAAACCGTCGTCACTTAACACTAAGCTACTGCGTCAAGAAATCCTGAAACTCGAGGAAACGCCGTTACGCAAAGACAAAGCCATACATCAGTTCTGTGCAGAAAGGAATAAGCAGTTTCCCCCTTGGGATTAATAAAGTTCTTTTGAATCTTGAATCTTGAATCTTGAAAATGCCGCCGAGTTCTCCGAGCCCGAGCTCGCCTCAGATGAACTGAAAGACCGTGGAAACGTGTGCTGTGGGCAGATCAGTCCACTGTTCAGCTTGTTTTCTGGAAAAAAAACTCCCTGCAAGGTGCAAAAGCCAACATCTGTCCTGCTCTGAGGTGCACCAGCGCCCACAGGATGGCTGACTTGCATATGCGCGAAGGTGCCACTGATGCAGAGGCTCATTTTAGGATTTTAGAGAGACATACGCTGGCATCAAGGCGACGTCTTTTCCCCAGAAGTCCATGGTTATTTCAGCAACACAGTGGCAGGCCTCATTCTGCACGCGCTACAACACCGTGGCTTCGTAGACACCGAGTGTTTGTGCTTGACTGACCTGCCAGCGGTCCAGATCTGTCTCCTGTTGAAAATGTGTAGCGCATCATGAAGAGGACAATCGGACAACAGTGACCTACGGACTGCTAAGAATGGGCAAACTTTCCACTTGCAAAACTGCAACAATTAGTTTCCTCAGTTCCCAAACGATTAAAGAGCGTAATTAAAAGGAAGGGTGATGTAACACAGTGGTAAACATGCCAACCTGTTTTTCAGTGTGTTGCAGGCATCATATTCTAAATTGGTCTCTGTTTACAACCTACATTAAAGCAGGTCAGTGAAAACATTGGAAATCTTTTATTTGGATGGTTGTCAGTTAAATAACGGTTCAGGAGAATTAATAAATCACAGATTCTATTGCGTTTGAGAAAATATCCCAACAAATATGGTTTGTATATTAGCCTAAGAAAACAACATGCATTACCAAAAAAGAAAAGCGTTTATAAAACATTT
Organism: Pangasius krempfi; assembly: GCA_037576825.1. Taxonomy (NCBI): domain Eukaryota; kingdom Metazoa; phylum Chordata; class Actinopteri; order Siluriformes; family Pangasiidae; genus Pangasius; species Pangasius krempfi. The sequence continues at coordinate 2,095,220 of CM074996.1, read as the reverse complement.
TATGACGAAATAGCATTCACGGAGTTTGCTAATGTTACCAGACAATTAAGGAGGACATCACTGCATCTTTCTTGAACTGAGACATGTTAGAATACACACAGTCCGGCGAGTGCACAGGTCTGAGCGGGAAAACATTCCACCTTCGTCCAGTTAACCGGTTGGGACATTTTCCTCTAGTTTTTAGACATTTCGCTGAGGAAAATGTCATCGTTTCGTCATATACAGTATATTTCGAGTATAAGAGTGAAGTATCATTTAATACTTGTTGGTTTCCATCAATTTAAAAATGTTCTTTGTTACCGAGCGTCGCTCTGTAAGAAAGGGTTTCAAACTAGAAGAAGCCTGACATAAACAAGAACCCCGTGATGAGTGAAGCGATGGTGAGAGCAGCCGGAGGCTCGTAGCCTCCTGATTCTCGCAGTATCGCTGACTGGTGTCAGAATGAGCGATGGTGACATGTGCCTGTTACTAACCGTCATATAGCAGTTCCACTCGCTGTGTTATGACCTCTTCTTCTTCAAAACTACACACTCGCAGGAGCCATGTCAGCTCAGATGAGTGGTGGGAAACGTCATGAGTCTGAACAGGGTCATTAATAATGTTTTGAGGACTGAAATGCTGAAGCTGTGTTACTGTTAGAATTCAAGCTTCATAAGCGAGAATGCTCTCACGCAATTTCAAAAAATTTCCAAATTTCAACTGGTTTTTTTTTTTTTTCCTCGTTAAAAAAAAATACCACGTTTCATTAAATGTCTCTCAAATTTTATTCCTGGTAAACAAACTCTAAATTCTTGTGGACATAACAGATCACAGTTCTGCGCTAATTGCTATTCCGGTTTTTTATGCTAACATCGTACCTCCATCCAACAGACATATTTGACCACTCATATTGACCACTCATTTCACTCATATCAGAAAGAAACCTGTTGAAGGTATACAGTACAGCAGTACAGTCATGTTTTATGTTACAGTTTTTGAAAAGCAAGCAAGAAATCGTTCTCTTATTTGAAAACGCTGTTATTATATTAAAATGTTCTTCACATGCTTGACAAGAGCTTTATGGAGTTTTATGGATAAAATGTCACGTAAACTCCAAACTTAAACTCCCAAAAAAGGTTTTAAGACCTGATTTTAGGACCTTGAAACTAATGTGTGAAAGTGTATTTCTCTTTTAAAGTCAGTTTTGAGGGAAAAGTCGAAAACTTGACCAACAGAATCCCAGCCATGAGTTCATTTACATCATTGAAGAACATTTATGGATTATTTGTTTGTTTGTTTGTCATAGATTGTCTTTTTCCTTTTACATTATTGTGTAAAAGTCCAATAATCCAGAATATTGACTGTTGAAAGCGAAATTACTTTGAAGGCATATTATGAAGGCATACCAGAACATTATGACTCTCGAATTTGTCCTAGAGTTTAACCTGGAAATGTCCAGCTACAGTTATTAAGCAGTCAACCATCATTAAGCATTATCATGTCAATGTAGCCTTAAGATTGATTTCTTTACCACAGAAATGAAAAAAAAAAAAAGAATTGTACAGTTGTTTATCATTTGGAATTACCTGGATTTCTGTATTAATTACTCTTAAAATGTGGTCTGTTCTTTATCCTGGTGGTAATAATAGAAAAGCAGCAACGTTTTTGGAGAGCTGAGGCTCCCTTCCATCTTAGCTATGAAGCATGGTGATGGTAGTATTGTGGTTTGAGGCTAACTTGCTGTCTCAGGAACTGGACATTCGGGACAATCATCAATGGAGCAGTGAAATCAAAATAGTATCAAGACTTGTTACAGGGTTGTGGACCATCAGACGAAGCTAAACATCAAAAGGGAGTGAAAAGAAGAAACTTGGACAGAATGTTTTTATAAATGTGACTTGCATAAATATCACACTACACTTTATGACTTTAGGTAATTCTTGGTTATTACATATAAATGACCATCTGTCCAATTCTAAAATGATATATTTTTCATATTTCTTTCTCTTTGTGCCTTACAGAGTCCCGTGTAATAGTTGAGAAAAGCCGGAGTGTGTGAAAGTGTGTGCAGGTGAACTTCCTGTTCCTAACTTCCTGTCGTCTGTTCAGCTCATCGGCTTCCTCATTCCATGTTAAACAAACACCAACAGTCTTCTCACCTGTTCATGTTACTTTAATAAACATGTAAACACGTAGTTTATAGTGGTTGTGTCACAATTCTTACTTTCATTTGATTTTTCTGATGTAATGGAATTTTTTTTAACGGTAATGTTTCAGTCAATTCCAGCGTTATGGATGTGACATTCACACTAACGTTGGCTAACAAATTGTCTCAGAAATAAGCTTAGGATCAGTCAGTCAATTTGCATATGTTGTCAGTTAACATCTTGAGGATCATGCAAACAAATCGTAAAAAACTCATGTGATTTATGTGTTTCAAATATAAAGCAGTTTATCATACAGGTGTGATGTGAACTGGGCAAACAAAATTTCTACGAACTGAATTTTAACTGATGGTAAAAAAGCATCATAAAATAGAAAAGAACAGAAATAACTTAGATTAATTAATGTGACGTGTCTGAACAGCGACTCCATATATTCGACGTGTAAATGGTGCAATTTTCTCTGTAATTCTATAAATCTATATAAGGTTACTTTATAAGTTTTATTTTTGCTGCAGAAAAATTCTTGCATTGCGTAAAAATTATTCACTAATATAATAGGTATACATTACATTTCAGAACATATACATCATATATATATTGCCAAAAGTATGTGGACACCTGGCCATCACATCCGTATGTGGTTCTTCCCCAAACTGTTTCCATAAATTTCGAAGCACCCAATTGTATAGAATGTCTTTGGATGCTGTAGCATTAGAATTTCCCTTCACTGGAACTCAAACCTGTTCCAGCATGACGATGCCCCTGTGCACAAAGCGAGCTCCATGAAGACAT
>CM074996.1:2072208-2078056 GCA_037576825.1 Pangasius krempfi | reverse complement strand
TGAGGTGTGGTGAGGTGAGGTGAGATGGTGTGGAGAGGTGAGATGGTGTGGAGAGGTGAGGTGGTGTGGTGAGATGGTGTGGAGAGGTGAGGTGGTGTGGTGAGATGGTGTGGAGAGGTGAGATGGTGTGGAGAGGTGAGATGGTGTGGAGAGGTGAGATGGTGTGGAGAGGTGGTGAGGTGTGGTGAGGTGAGGTGAGATGGTGTGGAGAGGTGAGATGGTGTGGAGAGGTGAGGTGGTGTGGTGAGATGGTGTGGTGGTGTGGTGTTGTGTGATAGTAGTATAATTTTAAATGTGTTTACATGTACCTCATTTTTTATATGAAAATAATTTTTTGGAGTCTTTTACTTTAAAAAAACCCTCAGTAGCATACTGTGGAATTAGAAAGCTGCATCTAACATTTCTTTGAGATTGAATTCTTTGATTTTAAGATACTGAGTGATAATGTTCAATCCTTGATTAGTCTACGCTTTTAAATAAATATTTAAAAACAATTAACTCATTTATAGAACCTGATTTTTAAAAGATCTCAATTACTAGACAATTTAACATGGTCAGGGTTTTTAAAAACAAACAAACAAACAAACAAACAAAATATTTTCTTCATCTTTCGAACGAAAACATTGAAAACAATTTGCCAAAAAAAATCCAGATAGAACGACAGAATGAAACTTTTAACTTACTCAGTTTTTTTTTTTTTTTAAAGAAACAACGAAACAAACCAAATAAATAAATACTCTGTTGACCTAAAGAATAAAAATGGAAAGAAATTGCAAATAATTTTTTTTTGAGACCAAGTTACAGGGAAAAACTTTTGCTCTAGCACAGTAATGTCGTTCAGCTTGACAGTTCAGCTTCCACAGAGGAATATAAGATTTATTAGCTACATTTAAATGACTTTCTCTCATCTGTGTATCTGCACTAAATAAAGATTTGAGTTCTCCGTAATGTGTGTGTGTGTGTGTGTGTGTGTGTGTGTGTGTGTGTGTGTGTGTGTGTCTTTGCCGTTTTTGTACTAAGCAAACATGAGTGTGTGTGTGCTGGGTGTTTAGACTTGTCTGGTTAACCTCAGGGAGACGGCCGAACGTCTGTGCGAAGCAAGGCCGATTATTACCTGCCAGGAGAACGCCATTCTGCAGGCTATATTTCTCTTTTTCTTTCTCCATCAAATACCTCGTTTCTTCTTTAAACATGGCCGTGAGGCCTGTGGTGAGTTTATTTTTCGGTGGCAGAGGACATCATGTGGTTCGGAGGGAACACTTCTCACCTACAGCGCTATATAATTTCAGATAATTTAAGAAACACAGCGCAGATGTGACAGGGCACATGGTGTCGTCCAAACGAAAGCACCTTGCATATATATATATATATATATATACACTTCCATGGGCTGAAGTCAGTCACATGGTCAAAAAATTACTCTTTGCTACAGCTATTAAATACGCTAGCTAGCACTGGCTAGCATCAACAAAATATCACTCAAGTTAGCAAAATCTAAATCCGTCCTGACAGAAATGTTGTTTTGCAAGCTCGCTAGCTATGACACAATCATACAGCTCAAATGGCTATTTGCTAATGCTAAATCCCATCTGTGTAACCTTAGCTAGCTACCTAACTAGCCTAATAGACAGATCAGCCTTGATGTTAGCGAACTAAAAATAATTAGCAGAAGAAGCATAAAGTATTAAATACACATTTAAGGTTATCACTGGAGATAAATACAGCCAAACAGTTAGCAGCTAGTTTGCTAGTTAGTGATATACCGCAGCGCTGTTGAATTCTGGTTTCGGATTGGTTAAGAAGGTGTTGATTAATTTTCTATATAGCAGCAGCTTTGACAGTAGTGTAGCTACGAATCATAGGTTTATATTAATGCACTCGTTCTGATACACTTTCATTTTAATCGCTGTTACTGGGATGTTTTCTGTAAGGAGCAATGTGTTTATTTAACATTTATGGAAGGAGTCTCCAGTGTCAGAACTAAAGCTGTAACTTGATGAAAGTCTTCAGAACAAATGGGTTTACGCGTTGCGGATTCTCGATAACATGACCACCTGCATTTTTTTGTCATATTATCTACAAAAGACAAGAAAAAGAGAGGCTGGTGAGGGAACGACTGTTTATAGCTGCTATAGCGTAAGTGACAACTGGAACTGCAACTTTTAATGCATGAAATAAAAAGCATTAAAAGCATGACATGTTCTTTAATAACTGAAAAAAAAAATTATAATCGCTGGAAAAGCGCTGTGGTGTAAGAGGAATAAAACACTTCAGGGTGGTTTGTGGTGATTATTGTCCTAAACCAGCACAACACGGAGTGTCTTATTCTCTACACAACCCACTATGGAGTATTAAATGAAAATAACTTACAGTAGCTGAACAGTACCTGTAGAACGTAGATAGGTTCTCACCCCAACAACATGTTTGACGTCCTCAATGGTCAAGGGTGAGGTTGAAGGGAGACACCAAGAGAACCACGTCATGTAGGTGCTGTCCTGCGATAAGTCCTCCTGATTCAGTTAGTTAGCTAATTAGGAAGAAGATCGAGCGCGTGAATAGGACCAGAAGGTTGTGAACTCAAATCTGAATAGATGTTGTTTTTGTTGTTGTTGTTGTTTGTTTTTTTTTGAGGTGGTGGGGAGGTTAAAGTGCACAGCCTTACCACAATCTACAGCATAACCTTTGATATGTCACTTTATACTCACACTATCGATATTTAAAGGTCCCTGAAAAGAGGAGCAGAGGATATATTAAAAAATAAATAAATAAATCCCAGCACAAGACCCTTCACCCCTGATAATCTGTGTTTCTCTTTCGTGACGTGGTGATCCATCAGCTCATTTCCCCAATCTCTTCCACATTGTGTGTGTGTGTGTGTGTGTGTGTGTGTGTGTGTTAAGCCCACATGCCGGCATGTGTATACGTGTTAGCCACGTGACTGGGTCCATATGGAACATCTCAAACGATCTGTGGCTTAAACTGTAGCTCAAGAAGGCCAAAGACCTGGAGGGCATGATGGCATGCGTCCCCCTGTCTTTTTCCTCCCCATTCCTCCTCCTCCTCCTCTCCCTCTTCCTTGTTCCCCCAACACCAGGCCTGCTGCCGCGCTCGTGCCCTCTCAGCCTCACATCATCTCTAATGACAAACTGCGTTCAGAGCTCAGGAACTCCCACATCCGCTCCGTTTGAGCTATTTCGAGACCAAAGTCCTGGGGGGTGTGTGTGTTGTGCGAGGTGGAATTACAACCAGATATTGTTTAATCACTTCCATCAGCCGTGGAGTGTTGGTTTGGGGGGATGGAGGCTTCTTTGTTTGAACTACAAGCCCTGATTTAGTAGACCATAATATGCAGACGAGGCAAAAAAAAAAAGCGACCACAGTTTAAGTTGTGAGGACTCCTGAATGTTTGCCTGTGTGTTTGCAGAGACTAACGTGCTTATGAGAAATCACCAGGCCAGGTGCAAAAGACAACGTGGCTCAAAGACAGCACGACTCACGGGTCATGACTGGCTTCAAAACTGTGCATGGAACTCTGTTTTCCATTGGCGTGTTTTTAATGCAGTCGTCCTTCATGCAGATGAGGAGAGGATGTGGGTTCAGCGCATTTCTGTGGTCTGTTACTGGAATAGCGCACTGATCTCGCTCAGAGAGGATTACGGACACAAAAAAGGGGTTTCTGAAATCCAAGTGATCCCCAGTAATGTCTGTGTTAGGCTCTGAAACGAAACTCGATCGCACACCGCAAACAAACATCGATTGTTCTGATTGCAGAAGACTTTCGTTGTGTCTCAGAGAGCATGGACAGCATGTGGCATTTTTGGATTTTGCGCTTTGCTCGCTCTGAAGCTGAAGCAGTGCTGTGCTCTTAAAAAAACAACAAAAAAAAACAAGTTCTTCAGTGATTCATTGGAGAGTGAAGTGTTCTAGCTTAAAAAAGAGGTTCTAGTTGGGAACTTTTGTGGAAGGGAAACATGGCGGGTTTTTAGAGATAGGCTGAACCATTTAGTGTCCCATATGCAAACTTCTTTTAATATGCGAGTGCAGCTTTGCGATATATATATATATATTTATATACACTGTATGTGTATATTTCAGGACCCCTAGAGTATCTGAGCAAAAACCTGGTACTCTTTCAGAAAAAAGGACCATATAAAAGTTCTCCACTGGTTCTTTAGATAGTTAAAACTGTTCTAGCGCTATAGAGAACCCTTGAGGAACCTTTACATCTTCCTTTTTTGAGCAGATCCTTCAACCATCTAAGAACCCTTTTCTAAAAGTGCAGGGTGAAAGTTTAAATCATTGCCCCTCGGTGAAGTTTTCTGTAAGGAGACGTTTATTTAACATTTATGGAAGGAGTCTCCAGTTTCAATGCTTTGTAACACTCAGTTTTCCAACATCTTCAGGACAGAATAGTGTGTGTGTGTGTGTGTGTGTGTGAGAGAGAGAGAGAGAGAGAGAGAGAGAGAGAGAGCGAGAGATTGTGGGCTGTTAGATGTGATTGGTGTGGAGGCAGCGGTGTGTGATGTGGCGATGCGGCTTCTCACACACAGAGGACATCTTTAATCCATCGACTGGTGACAAATGCAACGAACAAGAGCTCGTCCTCCTCCCCTTCCTCCTCCTCATCCCTCTCCTCCTTCTCATCCTCCTCATCCCTCTCCTCCTTCTCATCCTCCTCATCCCTCTCCTCCTTCTCATCCTCTTCATCCCTCTCCTACTTCCTATCCTCTTCATCCTTCTCCTCCTCATCCTCTTCATCCCTCTCCTCCTTCTCATCCTCTTCATCCTTCTCCTCTTCCTCATCTTCTACTTCCTTCCTATCCTCTTCATCCTTCTCCTCCTCATCCTCTTCATCTTTCTCCCCTTCCTCATCCTTTTCATCCTTCTCCCCTTCCTCATCCTCTACATCCTTCTCCTCCTTCTTATCCTCTTCATCCCTCTCCTCCTTCTCCTCCTCCTGCTCATCCTCTTCATCCTTCTCCTGCTTCTCTTCTCTTCCTCTTTCTACTCTTCTTCCTCTTCCTCCTTTACTCTTCCTCCTCTTCTGAATACTCCCTTGTCCGTCTTGTTCATCTCCTCATCCTTCCCCTCTATCTCTTTCTACATTTCCTCCTCTTCTTCCTCTTTCTCTTCTTCCTCTTTCAAATCACCTCCTATTCCTCCTCTTCCTACTCATCCTGCTCCTTTTCCTCTTTCTACTCTTCTTTCTCTTCATCCTCCTCCTCTTTTTTTTTTTTTTTTTTTTACAAATATTGATTTTCTTTGTGTAGCTATTATTTTTTGGAAAGATCTGTGTAGCTTGCACGATAAGCTTTATTTTTGTTCTTTTATGATTGTAGTAGATCAGAACTGCACTATTGTTCCTGTTTAAGGGTCACTTCTTGGCAATACGCCAATTCCAGATAATAAAATAGTAAAGCTTTAACATTTATTACATTATAAACTTTAATATGCATGCAGCTTGTATAAGAGGATCATTTTTTAAGACTTGATGAGTTCTGCAGGTCCACGTGCCTCGTCAGGAACGTTGTCTGAAATGCCATCATCAGCTCTGTGTGTGTGTGTGTGTGTGTGTGTGTTTGTGTGTGTGTCTCTGAAGTCTTCATACTTGAGGGTCATTTCTGAGCTCGTTTTTAGGAAGGCATCATTGTCCCAGGTTTGGCTTCAGACGAGTGAATTCCTTTAACACAGAAACGTGTGTGTGTGTGTGTGTTGGAACGGTGACTTGTGCGAGTGTTGTTATAGGCACACATCCACAAGGATAAACACACACAGACACAATGGCTGCTGGAGGCTCGTCCCCTCCTGACCTGTTGTTTCAGCACCAGGATGTGTGTGTGTGTGTGTG
>CM074996.1:2044708-2067208 GCA_037576825.1 Pangasius krempfi | reverse complement strand
GCTAACATTTCAGAGGGATAAAGCTCTTGTTAGTTAGCCTTAGCTGATATTTTCCCACGTTCCTTCCATCCTTAGTTTACCATCAGGAACTGAAATCAGTGTCTGATTTAAAAAGTGTGTGAATCTTTCTTAAATCTTAAGAAAACTTTAAAGCTGCATATATACGTCAGCTCCACTCTGCGTACATGTAAAGTAAGCAGGGTAGCACTGAAACGTTCCTGGTCAGCATCTTGATATCTTCCTTGACTGCTTCGACACTGGAAGTCATCTTGTGGCATACGGACATCGTACAGACGTCGGTAACTCTACTAGCTCCACTAGCTTCTCTACAAAACTTGCCGCCGCCGTCGTTGTGTGTCAGACTGGTGCTGACGTGACGTCACATCATACCACAGCACCCCCACCGATTATGTTGGTATTACACCATGAGGACGTTTAGAGTTCATTTCTGATGATGATGACCGTAGGATACGTGCAGCAGCCATCTTGAGTATGCGCTAAGTGAAGTTAAAAGCAAATATAATACAGACTTAAGAGTTTTTACTTTTCTACTTTCACTGGAGAGGAATTTGAAGCTTTTACCAGAATATTTATTCAGGAGAGTATTTGCATTCAAGTCAAGAATTTCGATATGTTCACCACCTCTACTGATAACCTGTTTTCATATCACTCATTTCACTCTTTCTCTGTTTTTATCCCGCCGTCATTGCCGTCTCTTCCACGTTCTGCTCTTTAGATCAGGGAGCTAAAAATGTCTTCAGGAAGACGACGCGTTCCAACTCCACTGAGTCACGTTATAAAGAAAAACGGTTGGAGTGGAGGGGGGTTTTGGGGGGTGGGGGGTTTATAAATTCCTGGTTTATTGCCGTTCAGGTTCACGTAGCGCAGCACCGTCAGGAGGTATGGTTTGGAGTGGGAGGAATGACGGTGTGAAGGTTTAGCAAAACAGATTCAGGATCTGACTGATTGGTTTATATGAGCTGGTTTTAGCTTTTAGAAGTGAGAAATCATGAATAAAGTACACAGCAAGTCATACGTGTGTGTGTGTGTGTGTGTGTGTATCTGGAGGTGAAAGCGCTCATGTCGAAGCTGGGACTAAAGTGAACCAGATGGGGTGAATGGAACAAGCAGCGTTTCTTATTGCTGAGGTAATTCTCTTGGCCGGTTGCGGGCCAGTATATCCACACACACACACACACACACACACCAAAGCTGAATGAGTAATAGCCAATACATGTGCTTTAATAATCAATCTCACAACTGGCACCCCATACTTATCCACATATTTTTGTTCCTCAGGAGCAGCGCTGCATTAATGGATTCGTGCGCAAGGTTGCGTAAGGTCGCTCGTATAAACACACTCGGCTTAATCACACGTTCCTGCAGCTCGGTGAGCTTGGCCTGGTGTTTTCGTTCAGGGGAAATGGGAGTGTAACACCAGGGCTGTTGACCTGCATCCTGCTGAATAATTCAAAGGCAGTAAATACAATGACGAGCTTGTTACGGGGCGATTTGGCAACCTTCGCTCAATCAGATTTAAAAATATACGTGTTTATACAACCCACAGCTCCCAGGAGACGGTTATTGGGTAATAATATTGGACAGAACACATGCTAACATAATGGTTTTGGCAGATATCTTGATATCTTGATATCTCGATATCGCTCCTGGCCCGGGATTGCATATGAGTCAGGTTGGGTTTCAACCACAATGCGTTTTAAAGCTCTGTGCTAACAGGCCGATGTGTTCCTGCTTATCAGCTACGGTTTTTCAGCTCTAATGCTGCAATCCATTGTACTCTGAACTCAACCTCTGGCATGGAAAAAAAAAACCGGAATGGTCATTCGACACAGAATTCCCAGCCGGAACCTCAGGAAACATCCATCTAGGCTGAGATCGCTGACCTAAAGACACGTGACATCACAGCAACATGGAGACGGTGAACAGATTTGCATCATTTTCTACCTGATAAAACTCGATTTTATTTGATGGATAGCTTTTATATTGTGAAATAGTATTTTAACAGCTTGGTAAATTCAGATTAGTAGATAACGTAATTGCGCTGATTTCAGTTGTGCAGTGAAACCATTGTGACAGATCACTTTTATGAGCAAAGACGCATCGTTTCTCAGTGAAATAATTTGCGACACAGAAATAATTTGTGTTAAATCTTAGTTATGTGTTTATAAAATCCACAGACCTTGTTCTGAGCATCCATGTTTTTTTCGGAGCCGAAGTACTGGAACTTATTTAGCTCGGAATTCGGGAAAAATCAGGACTTGGAACTTTCTGAGTCACGAATACAATGGATTGCAGCATAAAATCTGATATCCATCAGTAGCTCGACAGTAAAGCTATTCAGGTTGAGTGATGCATTAAAACATGAAGTTTCATCAACGGTGTAATAAGAATGATGTGAGGAAAACTATCTTATACACACACACACACACACACACACACAGAGCTGCATTTATGATTTCAAATTTTTTAAAGTGCTTCAAGTTTGTAAAGCTCAACTGGGTTCGTGCCGGGTTTTCTTCCTCATACCTAACGTACGAAAACCAATACAAACTCGCGGTTCTGTCGTCTGTCTGTTTGTGTAATTTGTACTCTGATTGGACGAAGTGTGATTAGTCCGTCTACTTTTAGTTTCCAAAGGCATTTTAGGGGAAAAATAAGGATGATGAGTAAAAAAAATCCACCTCGTTCACATTCATTACAGCCAAGACTGTATTTCACCTGTGCTTTTTTTTTTTTTTTTTTTCAATTACTGCTGATGGAATGTTCCGGATACATCAGTGCAAATGGAGATCAGATCTAGGGGGCGTGTCAGTCACTCTGTGTAATCACCTGATACGACTGTCACTGATAGGCTGCATGAATCTACAGTCTGGGCTAGAATGAAATCGGCCCCAGCATCACTCCTCGCTTCTTCATGTTGTTTGGTGTGTTTTTCTACATATACAAAAATTTGAAATAATCCACTTTAAGACATTTTTTCCTAAATAATCAGATGTGGGAGCCAAAATGATTTCTTATATTGATGTATTTTTAGCTTTGAAAGCTGGGTTTTAGCCCTGCTAGCGCACTCACACCAGCCACTCCTGAAGTCACAGGAAGACTAGAGTCAATCATCCGAGCTCGCTCTTGTTCCTTGAAGAAGAGAGAAACACAAAACCTGAGAAACCCCCGATGTTCAAGAGAACGAAAAGCAAACATTACGCAGACTCCATGTCGCTTCATTCAGCACCATGAACACAAACAGAACGTGTTGGAACCCGTCTCGTTTCCTCGCGCACACAAACACGTGCCAGCTCGCTTTTTTTTTTTTTTTTTTGTTTCATCACACATGAGGAAGCCTTGTGTCACCCCATCCCTGCTATCTTCACAAGGAAACCACAGACGGACGGACGGATGGTTGTTCTGGCTGTTGAAATGTTTCCCAAGCAGAGCCTCGGTGTGAAGACAGATGGGCACAAAGACAATCATCTTGTCCGTCTTAAAGCGTCTGGCTGTCGCGTCTTTGTACCAACAATCCCGGTTTGTTTCAGCACCACACTGCCAGGGTTTTATTTTTTTTTTTAACAAAGTGTCAGTGTGAGTGATGGATGAAGAACTGCGAGTAAAGGTTTGATGAATGATGCTGTTACTAGCACTGAATGCAACTGAGTCGTCCCCTAATTACTGCCTTCCTTCTCCGCCTGGAACGACTTGAACTCCTTCCACCTTGCATAAAAGAAATGCTCTACCCAGAAATGGTGTAATGGCGTAGCAGTGATTGGAGCAGGAACTGTTTAGGGAGGGTGGATTAAAATGATTACTAAATCTACCAGTCCTGATCTAACACACCTTAGCCTGACACACTGACTGGTTGTTTTTTTAACTACCACCACATGCTATGTATACAGTTATACCTTTAATTGCATTGTAACTAGTGCTGCCACAGATATTTTGTTTATTTTTTTCTTATTCATTCATTTATTTATTCATTGGCCAAAGTGGAAAAATATATCACTTTATCATTATATAATAGTAATTATATAGTTAATTATGTAATTTTAGAATATAGGCAAATATATTGAAATAGATCATTTTGTTGTTGTGCATTTGACATACAGTATATTAAGGAATTATATTGACAATCATAAACATTATACATTATGTATATCGCAATATTCTTAAATGTAGGTAAAAATGTAATGTAGTGTTTTGTAAAAAAAATAATAAAAAACAAAAGAAATATTTACATAATTCTTAACATATATTTGTAACGTATTGCATTTTTATATAGGAAAAGTTGAAAATTTTGCATTTTTCAGAAAAGTTCTCTTTTCGGAGAACAGCTAAGATACCAATCAAATGACCAATCACAGAACAGCTAATATACTAATCACCTGACCAATCACAGTACGGCTAATATACCATCTGATAGTAATGGGAAGTCCGATTCTTTTCCGCGAACCGGTTCTTTCGGACAGTTCGTTTCAATGAACCGGTTCAAAAAAACTGATTCACCAGTCTTCACCATCTTGGATAAGTTTCCTACATTAAGATTTTGCAACTAAAGCTAAAATAAACAGAAACCATGATCCAGCTCATTAAAACTTAAACTATAATCTGCATACACAATACTCGAGAGTAAAATTCATTTACATGTCTTGGCTGAATGTTTTTTGCATGCTTTAGTAAAAGTATTGTTTACTATAACTAGCTGTACTATGCATATTTCCAGTATGTTTTATTTATTATTAAAGAAACTTACTCATTCCCTCAAGTCCTCAGTTCATGCATGCTGATAGTATCAGCAGCTCACTCATCAGTTCTCAGCACATGGGGACATGTCCGAGTCCAAGACTGTTCTCAGTTCAGTGTACTGGTGACTCAAGAACTGTTGCAACCAATGGCTGTTTCCGACTTTTGACACGAGAACTGCTGTCACAGTATCAGTGTTCTGTTTGTGAACTACTGCCACCGGATCACTGTTACGTAAGCCGGATCAAACACTGATAAAGCGGTAATCAAGCCATAAATGTATTTCCAGTACATTTTATTTGTTATACTTTCTCCTGTTCAGCAAAATACTTGAGAACCATTCATTTCATCCCCCTGAATGAAACCCTTCAGTTTGAAACCATGCTCAGTTTCAGCAGCTCATCACTTCTCATCAAGTAGCACATGTCTGAAAGAGACTGTTCTCAGTTCAGTTAGTGTACTGGAGCTGCTAAGAAGAGTTGGCAAAATCCGACATCATTATTAGGCATGATAGGATCATATACTCCAGGATATTGGCTGATCTCGAATCGGAGTGACTGATCAGGCACGTCCAAAAGTGAGTTTTGATTGAGTAACTTGTGGATCAGTGTTGAATTGAGAAGTAAACTATTTCAAATGATTCAGTCCGATTTGGTGAACTGGTTCAACCGGTTCATTAAAAAGAACCGGTTCAAAAGAACGATTCACTCACGAACCGGACATCACTATCACCTTACCAATCAGAGAACAGCTTATATACCAATCACATGACCAATCAGAGAACAGCTAATATACCAATCACATGACCAATCAGAGAACAGCTAATACACCAATCACATGACCAATCACAGAACAGATTATATACCAATCACATGACCAATCACAGAAAAGCTAATACACCAATCACATGACCAATCACAGAACAGCTAATACACCAATCACATGACCAATCATAAAACAGCTAATATACCAATCAACTGACCAATCAGAGAATTTCAACACACCATCACACTGACTTCCTGTTTCAAAAGGAAATACATCAACATGGCTCTCAACATGTTTCATTTGGTCTTGAATGTAACTAGCAAGGCTTTTTCCGAAGGCCTACAGCGAACGTGATGAAACACTGCCGAGTACTGAACACAACCTCAGGGTCAACATTAGCGCTAATTTTAATATTTTATATGAGTTTCCCATAAATCGGCCAGATGTGTAGCTGGAAGCCGTCGTTTAGCTTGATTGGGGTCTGAAAACAGGCTTGGAAGGAAACTCTTGTGTGTGTATGTAGCATTTATGACACTATTAGACCACTTAGATCAGGAGACTCGGCTGTTTCGAAGCATGGGTTAAATACAAAAAGAGGATTTTTTTTACGGTGTTGGCTCTGTAGAATTTGGAGCAGTCTACCTGCAGATTTTACATTGGCTCGGTCTTTTTTGATTGAGAACATATTTTTTCTGGCTAGCTTTTCCTGGAGTGTAGAGTACTCCATAACCTCATTTTAACCCGGTGAGTCATCCGCATCAGTTCCACATCGCTGCTTCTCAATGTTTTTAGACACAGATTGTTCGCAGGTTGTTCACGGCAAAGCTACATATCAGGCTACTTAACCTCAGTTCATCAATGAGCTCTGGTTTCTTTCTTACTCTTTTAATTTAGTTAAAAAAACAAACAAACAAAAAAAAACAGAAACTTACACTTTCACCCATATTGGGGATGTAGACAATGCTATTATATCATGCTATTTTAAGTCCTTTTATCTATTTTTACTCATTTTCCAGCCGCTATTATAGCCGCTATAAATGTAAATGATTATGTTTTGGATGACAGGCATCATTGGCTCATCAAGAACAGAGCTTTAAAGTGAAAAAACTGATCTGAATTGATTACATGATAGCACTGCTAACAGTATTTTTTTTTTTTATTGTTATTTGCTAACCTTGGTTTAGTACTTATCACAAAGTTCTAGTTTTAAAATTACAAACATGTTGTCAAACATTAGCTAAGCTTTCCAGCAACTGAATCACAGCACAACTACGATAACACTTTCTTTGTTAACGTTCCTTTGCCATGAACTCCACTTCCCATAATGCACCACTACAAACCAATGACATGACTCGTTCGCCTGCTCTACATAACCCCCCCCACCCCCCCCCCCCCGCCCACGGACTTTTGATTGAACTCACCTGTCACTAATCACACACACACACACATATATACACACACACCATAAATAACACAGACTTTCACGCACTGTTGTTTTGAAAAGTCTCGTTCTTGCATTTGTTCTGTTTTCCATTGTATTTCTGGTTACTGACTTTGCGCAGGTTTGCGTGTTTACTGATCACCTGACTTTCGCCTTGTTTTGATTTGGATTTGGATTTTGATTGGATTGTTAGCCTGATGATTGTTAGCCTGAACTATTATAGCATACAAAACCAGGCAACTAGCATTACCCTAACTATATTGGTCATTATCTTGTGGGTTTTTATATTTGTGTAACAAGGGTCATGAGTTTATTGGTTTATTTACTGTTTATTTAATTTATTTTTACCCTTCTCTTTCATACATATTTATTCATTTTGCATGTGAAACACTTTGTACATGATGCTTGTACAGTGCTTATATAAATTTTATTATTATTATTATTAGAAACACACAGATACAAACTAGGAGAAATAAAGATTTCCCAGCAGGCCCACAGTTCCACACAGAAGCCCTTTGTGTAACGTGAGGAAGAAGAGGAAAAGGGTGAGGGCTCTTTAACCACTATGCATCATCTCCAAGTATTGTTTTTACATATGCTCTGTGAATATGGGCTTTCATTTAAACCCTCGCCACGCTGCACACACTCCTGCCAAGGCGTCTCCTCAAGGTTCTCAGCAGCTGAATGCTGCTTGTTCAGCTCTCTGCTTGGCCTGGAGGAAGGAGCTGATCATCTGGCAGTGTCAGCAGGACCAGGGGTGCATTTGTGGTGGATGAGGTCATCGTTGTTGTTGCTCTGTAACACCTTGAGATACCAAAGATGTCCCATCTTTGGGTGTGTTTGAGGAGACGTGAGGTGGAGAAAGTCTCAGACCAGGAGAGTGTGAGTGTCAGCAAGCAGCGCTGTTCCTGAAAACGCGGTGAGGGAAAGAAAGAGCCAGAGAAAGCACAAAGAGACAGATTTACAGAAGGAATTCTTGGAGAGATATTAGGAAAGAATTAAGATACAGATACAGGTCTATAGCTTCAATTAATATTCATGTCAAACATAGGAATGGGGGAAAATGTGATCATAGAGAGCATGAGGAAAAAGATTCTCTGGTCTGATGAGACAAAAATTGAACTCTCTGTGCTGAACTCCAAGGGTTAGATCTGGTGCTCATCATCTGGCTAATACGATTCCTATAGTGAAGCATGGTGGTGGCAGCATCGTGCTATGGAGGTGCTTCTCAGCAGCAGGGACAGGGAGACTGGTCAGAATTGAGGGAAGGATGAATGAAACCAAATTCAGAGAGGTCCATGAAGACGTAAAACCGGGGCAGAGATTGACCTTTCGGCAGGACAATGCGCCGAAGCTTACAGCCAAAACAGCACTGCAGTGGCCTCGGCTGTAACTGCTGCCAAAAGTGTGTCTACAAAGTACTGAATAAAGGGTCTGAATACTTATCTAAATGAAAAAAAACTATTGTCATCATGGGTGGATTGATGGCCTTTATATGTTATAGAGATGTAATAAGTAAGCAATCAAACAAACAAACAAATAAATCAATCAATAAATAGAGAGTACGAGAACAAGAGATCTGAGGTTTAACAGAAGTACAACTCAGAGGAAGTCCGTGTCTGGATGATCTCAGTGGGAGGTGGACGGACGTCAGGTGGAGAGGATAAAGCAGGTCCTGATCTCGACCCACACAGGAAACCAGACAGGCTCCAGACACCGCCCAAAAATCAGCAGGAGGAAATAATGCACTGTTTGGTGCAAATCCGGATTTTAGACATCTCCTCAGTGTGAGCGATAAAAAAAACCCCCACACACTTCAACCTTTAAAGGAATACTCCAAAGTTTTTCAACCTCAGCTCTATCCAGTGTATACCTTATCACTTTAGACACAGCAAGCTGTTTGGAAGGATTACACAAAAGAAGCCCAATATACAAGATGCAGCTTCTGATCTTCACTTTTTTGGCCATCGCCATGTTTTAGTGAAAAGTGGAATGAAAACTGCCTCACTGTAATATATAGACGTGGATCAGTGACGTTTTTTTATGGCAGGAAGTCTTAAGAAGCATCAGGAATTATGCTCAGTACCATATATTCAATGTAAGGTATTACTGATCTGACAAGAATTTCCCTGACCTAAAAAAAAACAAACAAAAAAACAAGAGAAAACCTGTTTGCTCCAAATTCACTCATAATGGAAGTCTAAAGGGGGCAGATGTTGTCATCTATGTTGTTTAAAATATAGCACAATTCCCAGTCTGACAACTTTACACTGTAACAGTAAAGATGTCTGAATGAGACCGAAGGTGGCTTTGTTTTTGTTTTTTTTAAATTGCAAAACAAAT
The DNA here is from genome assembly GCA_037576825.1 of Pangasius krempfi. Taxonomy (NCBI): domain Eukaryota; kingdom Metazoa; phylum Chordata; class Actinopteri; order Siluriformes; family Pangasiidae; genus Pangasius; species Pangasius krempfi. Next base: position 2,057,907 of record CM074996.1, on the reverse strand, counting down.
AAGGAATGAACTTATCATAAGTTGAACCAACATCTGTGCTAACTTATAAAATAATACAATAAATCTAATTAAAATTATATAAATTAGTTCATGTTATAATAATAGTCTGTTTTTTTAGTTACACTACTGTGCTGCTGAATTGTGGATTCTGATTGGTCAGAAGAAGGTGTTGATTCATTTTCTATAACAGCAGCTCTGACAGTAGCGAGGCTGCGAAACACAGTTTCGTTCTAAAACGTTATCGTTTCTATAGTAACGGCTCATTCACATGATGGACGCTTCACAAAAAAATGTGTAATCGCTGCAATAGTTTTCTGCAAGCACACGTTTATGGAAGGAGTCTCCAGTGTCAGTGCTTTGGAACAGTCAGAGGTAAAAGCTGTAACTTGAAGTTTACAGTAACATGACAAGCTGCGTTTTTTTTTTTGTCGTATTAAACTTCAACAGAGAGAAAAAAGTGAGAGTGTGATGAGTGATGAGAGAAAGACCGAATTTTTTTTCCCACAACATTCGTAGTAATAACGTTCTATTTCTGAAAGGATTAATATACAAGTGAAGCGCGAGTGAAATGAGGCTTGTATTGGCTTGTACTGTAAGTGAATTTAACGTAAACAGGTTTTCTGGGTTCTTTATTTTTTTTCAGTACAGGGAAGCATGTCAAAGTTTTTGTCAGTGGAAAACACACACACACACACACACACACACTACAGATAAAGTAGCTAGAGATTAAGATGAAAAATGGTGTGTTCACTGAGGTCTTCTTTTAGCTAGCTTCAGCTAGTTCCCTGAAAGCAATTTACTCCGACGATTACGTTGCTTCGTTCACTCTTTACAGCAGGTGCTTCAGCATAGCGATATTAATACGTGTGTATAAACGTGTGTGTGCGCACGCAGTGCTCCTGTTTAGACACAGCAGAACTATCACCAGGTGTGACCTCTGACCTTTTCCCTCTCTCTCCTCTGTCAACAACAGCCAGAGTGATTCTTCAGCACACTGCCTCGTATCACCTGCGTGCACAACAACAATTCCTCCTGCAGGATGAACCCAGAGCTCAGTCTCTCAGTGAACCCACCTGCCCCGCTACATCCGTCTCCACCGACACGACCAGGCATTCCACAACAAGCACACACTCGCGCGCACCTCCAGCTACCGAGAGGCCCTGACACTTCGGCTAACAGAGAGCTGCTTTGCACGCTACACCACTATTATCATGTTTTCACGTGTGTTATACGTATGTGTGCTGTGTGTTTGGGGAAAGAAGATAATAATATACTGGTACACCATTACAGGAGGCTGAGCTAGGCGTTCTGTGTGAGTCCAGTTACGTCTTTTAAGCACCGATTACTGAACACAGCTCTAAATTTCAAAGTTTCGAGGAGGCTGTGTGGCGGATGAGAGTGCTCAAACATGCAAACAAATAAAACAAACGAACATACAAACAGCAGTAATAATAGTTTCGTTTTGAAACTCACCATTTGGAAATAATGCAATCTTTAAAGTATAAATAAATAAATAAATAAATAAATAAATAAATGGTTTTATTTTGAAACACACCATTTGGTTATATGTCAATAATAGAAGTAGAAAGAAAGAAAGAAAGAAAGAAAGAAAGAAGCTACAAACATCATTCTGGAAGACAGTTTTATTTTGAAACACGCCATTCGGAGATCAATCTTATAACTATAAAGAAACAAAATAAATAAACAAACAAACAAACTAACTAATAGTTTTATTTTTAAACACTCCATTCGGTAATACATCAATCTTATATACAGAAACAAACAAACAGACAAACAAACAAGCAATAAATAAATAAATAAATAAATAGTTTTTTAATTAATTAATTAATTAATTAATTAATTAATTAATTTAAACAAACGAACATCATTCTGGAAGACAGAATTTTATATTAATAATTATCAATTCATTATTAAAATAATTATCAATTTTTTAATTATCAATTAAATTTTTTATACTAATAATTATAATTAATAATTTGAAGATATATTGGTATTTTTATATATGATTATACTGCATATTTTATTTCCTTATTTCAAAATAAAACTATAAGTCCATTAAATGATTTCTCAATCAGACTAGTAATTAGTTAATCATATTTTGAACACTTTTCACCCCCCACAGCTGTGTGCCACCCCAGGATTCCCCCTGGCCCTGCCCGGCCACCCCATGCCCACCTGCTACACACTGACTGTGGTTTCCACGAATGAGAGTCGCTTAGACACTGCGTGATTACTGTAACATTTGTTTTACAAGAATCCTACACTCACAATTATGGCATTTTCGATGAATAAGAGCTCACACCCTCCAGACCATCTTACCTCGTGTAACATTTAAACCTAAATTTCCCTCCTGAGCTAATCAACCAGGCTGATCCACACTGTATCTTCAGCTAACAAAGCTGTTTACACGTTAACGAGCCTGGATTTACACACACTCATACACACTCATACACATCCCTCATTCACTTTCACGCCGGGGTGAGCCAGTGGTATCCAGATGTTTCCTCTGTGGAAGTAAGCGAGCAGTCGTCTCCATGCTGCACTGCAGGGCAAACGGCTCTGATTTACTTTCTCCGGATGTGGCAGGAGCGCTGTGAGGGAGGAAGTGTGAACTGACGAGCTTCTCACCCGCCGCACCGCTCGCTGATAAGAGCCAGCGTGGAAGATTATAAACAGATTGGAGCTGGAAGCGGCACATTCTCCCCGTTTAGTGGAAACCGTGTTTTTTTTTTGTTTTTTTTTAAATTGCAGCCATGTTAAATTATTGAGCAAAAATGAGGATATAAGCAAAACTTTTGAGGTAATAAATTTGGATAGCTTTAACACAATAAATACAATTTACTGTAATTGCATTTGTAATTGTATGTAATTGTCATTGTATTCAAAACAGTGGTTTTGAAATTATTGGCACCCCGCAATTAATATTACACGAATCCTACGTTGGAGAGAGTACCAGCAGCGAGCCGCTTCCTGTGACATCTAACAACATTGGAGACACTTGTAGAAGATCTTTGGATGCATAACATCTCAAGAAGCAGCTTCATATTCATCAAATTTCAAATCTGAAGACTGGAAGTATGTTCGGGGTCATCATGACCATCTATGGTCAGTTTGTAACCTATTGGCAGAGGCAACCAGGTTTTGTGGCTCATATATCGGGATAATTTTGTCTAACATCTCGGACTGTTTGCATGTTTTTCTGTTTCTTATGTTCTGTAAAGCTGCTTTGAGACAATGTTCATTGTTAAAAGAGCCACACAAATAAAATTGAATTAAAAAAAAATTGAATATATGGTACTGAGCATAATTCCTGATGCTTCTTAAGACTTCCTGCCATAAAAAAACGTCACTGATCCACGTCTATATATTACAGTGAGGCAGTTTTCATTCCACTTTTCACTAAAACACTTCTTCACAAAAAAAAAGTGAAGATCAGAAGCTGCATCTTGTATATTGGGCTACTTTTGTGTAATCATTCCAAACAGCTTGCTGTGTCTAAAGTGATAAATCAATAAATACTAATATCAGGTATTAGTCCTATATATTAGTCCTATATTGTGCTCATTTCCTGGTATAAATGGTCAGATAAAAGCCTATACTATGTAACATACAATAGCCTAGTGTACGTGTATGTAGTCAGTTTCACAATTAATGACAGCAATCAGAGCTACAGCTTCTTTCTACAATACAAATGACCTGATAGAAACGTCTTGAACTCCTAACAGATAACAGCCCTTATTCTCCGGTATGCTGTTCTCGACAGTCAGATCATCGATGACGAGGGATTCTGATGCAATCAACAACAAAAAACGTACTTTACCTTCAGCTGTAGAGAAGCACATGTACAGTTTGCTTGTACAAAATTCCACTATAATCTAAAATACAAATAAAATTGTAGCATCAACAATGTTTTTCTTTAATATATTGGGCAAAACAAGTACTGCTGCTAAAATAAAACCCCTTTAATGAAGATTAAAAGCAAAAGATCATTGTCTAATACAAAATCCAAGTATTTATAATTCTGCCATTTAGAGAAAATAGCATTCTTAATCGTATTATTTAAGAACCTAAATCATTTTTAGGAGAATCCTTTTTTTTTTGTTGTTGGAGGAAAGGGATTTATAGTCAAATTTCACGGGTGCCAATATTTCTGGAGACATTCCGAGAGTCAGGGTGTCAATCTGCAGTGTGTGTGTGTGTGTGTGTGTGTGTGTGTGTTAATGAAAGCCCTCAGTTAGTAATGAGTGCTTTGGATGTAGCTGTTGAGATGTAGCTGTAAATAGCAAAGCCCTCAGGTGGGATGTTTCCATCATCGTGTTATTGAGCTTAGAAACACAAAATTTTACCAAAAAAGCTCGTTTTTTTGTTTTGTTTTGTTTTGTTTGTTTTTTTTAAACCTGACAGAGGTACAGTTGTAGAGTAACAAAGAGAGCATTATAGAGCTGAGCTAATAGTGGAGTAAGAGAGGCTTCTTTGTACGTCTAGGGATTCTGATCATAAGCCTGACTAAGACTTATTTTCACACACACACACACACACACACACACACACACACACACACACACACACACACACGTTTGTCTTTCTATCCTTGTGAGGACAATAATTATTAATGCTGCTCATTATCGCTGTGCTACACCTAAACCTAACTCTAACCTTAACCTTGTGATTCAAACGAAAACATTTAGTCTCTTTCTATTATTATTATTACTATTATTATTATTATTATTATTATTATTATTATTATTATTTAATAAAAACTGCAGATTTCTTCATGGGGACCAGCCAAATGTCCCCACAAGGTCAAAACTGTCAGATATAGCTATCCTTGTGAGGACATTTGGTCCCCACCAAAATATAAAAACATGCCCCCACACACACACACGCACATACACCCACCCACACCCACACACCCACACACACACACACACACACGCATTTCTGTGCACTGATTAAGCAAACAAGCTCGATGCAGCCAATCAGAGCGAGTCAGTATGGTGCCTTGTCTCTCATCTCCCTGTCATAACCGTCCTGTGTCTCCCTTCTTCGCCGTGATTCATGGCAGTTCACCTGTGTGTGCTCGTGCCTGGTCTTGTAAAGACGTCTGCAGTGATTAACACTCAAACAGGTGGCAGCGTCGAATGAAGTTAGCAAAAAAAAAAAAAAAGCACAACACTCCTTTTCGTGTATTTTACCTACAGACTTTGTGGGCTGCTTTTAATCCTGAAGGCTCATGGCTCAACGGTGTGCTGTTTCTGTTCATTATCTACTGACACCTGAGCCTACGTTCAACGCTAGCGAGCAACACAGAGACAGGCGAGCGTTTATTTTCTGTGTACGCGTTGCCATTTATTTGCCTGAGCTGCAAATTCAGTGATGGGGCACGCGCCAGAATGACAGCGCGACGTTTAATTAAGTATGACATGGTAAAAATCCAAGCGATTCTTCAGTTCCCTGCTCACAAGTTTTCCCTCCTTCTTGTAGCTAGTTCCCATTTACTGTTTGACTTGGAAAACATGGAAGAGCAAACTTGTAACCGTAGTTTCATCTTATCCTGTCGTATACGACCTCTCGTGAAGTATGTATAGAGACATTATGAAATAAAAATAAAGCTTGGAAGGAAGCAGCAGAGATCGCTGGTGCGTGTGGTGAGTGTACGCAGCTAGTACAGGCGGCTAATCTCATCTGCCAACGAAGCTAGTACGAAGCTGAGCACGTAACATGCACATCAAACTTAAACACATTTTAAGCAAAAGCAGTGTGTATAAATTGTATAGCAGGTTATACATTTTGGGTACCAGCGTTTCTCATCAGAACTTTAAAAAAAAAAAAAAGACAAGCCACGCCTACGAGAGACAACAGTAGCAATCACTACACACCCACAACTACAAGCAACACGAGCAACTTGTCAATTGATGTGTGAATGTGTGATGGCACTGCACTTACTGACTGCGTGTGTGTGATTCACAGTGTGACGGGTGTGTGTGTGTGTGTGTGTGTGTGCGTGTGCGTGTGCCTGATGCCGCAGGGAGCTCAGGAGTGTGTCTGGGGCGTTGCTGAAGCCTGAGGCCGTGTGGCAAAGGAACCAGATAGACAGCCTTTCTATGTGACTTTACTTTAACCCTCTGTTCACTACTTTACTGCTCTTTACACCACAGTGCTGTCGAATTCTGGATCCTGATTGGTCAGAAGGTGTTGATTAGTTTTCTAGAACAGCAGCTCTGACAGTAGCGCAGCTGCACATCACAGGTTTATGTACATTAGTGCGCTCGTTCCGATGTGTCACCGTTTCTATAGCAACAGCTCATTCACAGGGACTCGTACGGTGGACGCGCCACATTCAAATCGCACCGCTCGGTCGTTGATTATTTTCCTATAACAGCACAAGGCGGAGTGTTTTATTCCTTCTACACCATCAGGACAAAAATGAACGAAGACAAAGATTCTCAGATGTTCCTTTACTACCACAAATAACAAAAATGATAAAATGGCATATGTTAATGTCATTAATAATGAAATAAGTAGAAAATATATGAATGTAAAAGTTTGTACCCCTCTTTTCTTTCTATTCTTTAGTGTATGATGAGAATCAGCTCAGACTATTTGTTTCGAGTTGGTGTGTGTTTTATTCTTCTTTGGAATTGGACAAATTGTAAAGTGTCATTATTTCTATTTACGCATCATCAGGGGTGCAAACTTTTCCCTATAAGCGTAATATCTTTATCTTTATTATTAGTCATGGAAGGAATGTGACAGCAACTGAAATCACTGCTTTGTTACAGATTTACAAACATTCATTTTTTTTTTTTTTTATCAGGTGCATTTCACCTCATTACTTTTGGGTCATAATTGATCATGAACATTGATCATGTATATTTCAAACTTGTTTAACTTGTTAGAATTTTTTTATGTTTTATGTTGTTGTATACATTTTTCACAATTTTGAGTTCATTTATCAACGTATTTGTACTTGAAGAAGAAAGATATAACGAGGATTCTCATTATTTTGAGCCAGTTTGATCTTAGACCAGGTTTTTTCTTTGCTATTTTGTTCAGTTACGTTATTAGAATAAAGTCTTTTATGTGGAAAACAGCTCTGCATTTACATTTACATTTACATTTACATTTACATTTACATTTTCATTTACATTTACGGCATTTGGCAGTTGTTGTTATACAGAGCAAAATATCTGAAAAGAAACCGCATCCTTTAGAAAATCCCTGAGCCTATTCTGATTTGTTAATTAAAAATATCCTTTACATACCCCGTAACACCAAGCTTATCACCCCGGGTGTAGTGCTTAACATGTAAAATAAAGAGGTTATTTGATTATGAAAATGTCCAGTTTTTCTGCTCAGCGAGTGAGCGCTTTTGCAATAAAGGCTTGGCGATGAATGACTGCTTCGTGCTGCTTTATTTTTTCCTTTTATTATTTATTTATTTTTATTTTTTTTCAGGGGAAAGATGATCCCTGTGGCCAGTGCCAAGAGCTGAAACGAAGTGGAAATGTGGCTGGATTACACGCAGGCCTGGTCATTTGCTCTGAGAATGTAGAAAAACCTGCAGGACTCTCAGGAATGCCTGACTTAATGGCACTGCTGATGGACTGCCTTCTCCGAAACCTCGCTGTCTGAATATTTATGTTGACGCATGGCATTTCCTGAGAATGTGGCCCATGTTTTCTGAATCTCGCACACACACACACACACACACACACACACACATACAGTGATGCTGGTGCTGAAATGCAAACTATAGGTTTTTCAATAGAGGTCGAGTTCAAATAAACACATCACCATGTTTGAAAAGAAAAAGTGTTTTCCTTTCATACACACTGCTGTTCAGTTTGGTTAGTAAAACTAAAACTGGCCCAACCTTAATTTAACCCACACCTCATCCAGATAATCAAGATCTTCATGAACAGGTCGAGCCACCTGGATTAAAATGCTGCAATCAAAACCAAAAATGCAAGACAGGGACGAATCATCGAACAAAATGTTCACCTGCGTGACCACTAATGATAATTATAATTATTCTTATTATAAATTATAAAATCTGCAATCATACTGGGCCATAGATGTGGATGTGACTATTAATTACATAGTGAAACTGGGCAGCGGTGAAAAATACTTCAGTAGTTGTATTTAGTTACTAAGTATTACACTGCCGGGCCAAAAAAAAAAATCACTGTTGAGATTTTAATAGGCAAATACATAAGAGTGTATGAACGGATCATTATTAGAGTGATGATAATGTTTCTAGCATGTTATATGTTTGGCAACAGTTCTTTTAATCTAAAAAGATGAAGCTTTTTAGTTGTTTAATAACCATGTAGAAAGACGCATCATGGCCATGTTCCGGGACGACACTGCCGAGATTCATCAGGGTTAAAATCGTGAAAGAGTGGTTCAGAGGGCATGAAGAATCGTTTTCACACATGAATTGGCACCTCTGAGTCCTGACCTTAACCTCAGTGAAAGTCTTTGGGACGTGCTGGAGGAGACTTTACAGAGTGCTCACCTCTTTCATTGTCAGTACAAGATCTTGACCAAAACTTGATGCACCTCTTGGTGGAAATAACATCACAACATTTATTGTTCATCAGTAACAATAACATCAGGTTTTGGCCAATGGTCTCTAGAATGGTCTCTAGAAAGTTCTCTTGGTCTTTCTACATGGTTATTAAAGAGCTAAAAAGCGACACACTTCATTTTTTAAGATTAAAAGAACTGTTGCCAAACATATAACATGCTAGAAACATTATAATCTCTCTAATAATGATCCATTCACAGACTCTTATGTATTTGCCCATTAAAATCTAAACAGCGACTTTTTATTGGCAGGGCAGTGTATTTTGGTCTATTTATAGTTTATACGTCAGCGTTGTTGAAATTGAATACTTGTACTCTTACTTAACTACATTTCTAGACAAAAACCTGCATTTACTCCTTACATTTTTATTCAGACCTTTCAAGTACTCGCTAATAAATCTTGGTCTCTTCTTCTCGAAGGATTAAGATTTTGGTCCTTGATCCATACTTTCACTTAAGTATAATTTCCCAGGACTTTTTTCACCCCTAAAGCAGGGATTGTCCACGTTCTCGTGAGGTGAAAAAGTTCTCTATACAGTAAGATTCTTAACGTTATCGTTATTTCAACACTGCCTTCTACGGTTCTTTAGACCGACGCCTTAAAAGAACCATTTTGGATTGCTAAAGAAACGTTTGATCCGTTATTTTAAACTTTTGGCTGTTGTTTTAATGTTTCCCACATTTTTGATCCTTCCTAAGCTCCACCATCTCATGACAGCTCCTAAGCAAACTTTTTTTTAGGTCTCTAAAGCAACAAATATAATTATAGATCCATCATTCCAAAATGTTCTTCAGAGAATCAAAACAGTTCTGCTGCTCCATGGCTCTAAAGAAACATTTCTGGAAACATTTCTTATAATGTAGAAAATGCAGTACAGCACGAAACTGGGATTGTTCCCACATCAGTTCAGGATTGTAGCCCATCTTCCAGAAAATGTGCTTTTCATCCTGCATCGGAGAAAGAGTTGAGAAAGAGATAAGAATTGGGATAACATAGTTTACAGTCTGCTCACGCACAGCTGTATACGGGATCAAAACGTTTAGCGAAGTCGACTCTGCAGAAACGTGACCCACTTCATAGTTAATACACCACCATGTGTTCGACCAATTCTGATATACTTTATAATCACTTTTAATATTATACTTCCAGTCTTAGATAACCTGCTCTGAAGATAAACAATCTTTTGTTTATCTTAAAAACTAAAACACAATCTGTGTTTTTTTCCATATAGAAGGCTTCATTCTACAGACTAGTTACGACAATGAGTCCATGTGATACAGGGCATCTGGCATGTTTTGGACACTTTTCTGGCCACGAGCTTCAGGATCTTGAATGTTGTAATCTTATTTTCTCCATGTACTTCCATGTGTACACCATCCTTTGCAGCAAGAAAGCATTTTTTGAGAGTTATTAAAGCGTTTTTGTGTGAAGCGTTTGGTGGTGAGTAAAGAAGATAACCTTGTGCCGGAAAACATCTGTCATTGGTCAATCTCAGTACCTCCTGTTCTGTATGTTTACTTTATGTTACTGTAGGTGGAATAATAATTTGTTAATAATCTGAATGATAACTCACTGGAAATAGGGTAGGCTGCGTGACCTGATCAAACAAGGCGTTGAATAAATAAGATATATAATCTGTTATATAGAAGAACAGTAGCCGTAAACTTCATGTCTGATTACGTTAACTTGTTCGAGCACTTAGAGGAGTCAGAATACTGATTACTGAGAAAACAGATACTGTTTATGCAAATAATTTCCAACTCAAATAACAGCTCATCGCTGTAGACAACCTGTGACTAATAAAATCCCACTCATGTTCAGTTCATGAGGAAGATGAGCCGATAAATTTAAAAAAAAACCTGACTTCATAGTGAAAGCTGAAAGCTGAAGTGAATCTTGCAACTTCTTACTGTGGAGGCGTGTGTTGAGTAACACCGAAGCTACAGTGCCAGCAGTGGCTCAATATGATATTTCATCACAAGTTACTTTTGTTCCAGATGACTTCAGGGCTGTTGTATTTATCATTATTTAAAAAGAAAAATAAACGGTTGCTTGTCATAGCATGTTTCTTTGGAGAGCTCGAGGAAATTAAACAGGTGAAAAAGCACCTGTAGAGCAGCAGCTAGCACCGACAAGACCGGAGTCTTGGGTCCAAACCCAAGCAATGAAAAACCAAAGCGGGGCTCAGCACAGTCAGGGGTCACATATTATGGTGAATATATTTTATGGCTGAGGGAAAAATAAGAAGAGTGAATGTAGGTAACATGGGACACGTTTTGTTTATTTCGCTATTTTGTTCTTGTGGTAGGATATTTCACATTATTGACCCAATTTGCAATCAATAATAAATTCGCTATAAATCTATGGAAATAAGTTCTTAAAAAAGTGGTTGGGAATTTGGTGAGAAAACGTAAAAACAAAGGAAAAATACTGAATATTAGAACTAAAAATGGTTCTTCAGGGAATCATAAATAGTTGTTCTTTTCTATGACATTTTGGCAGCTTAATCTGTAAGAGTGTAGAAAGGCAGTATAGCAGGACAGTGGGGTTCTCACAGTTTAGCCTTCATCAGGTCAGTCAGGTCAGGACTGTAGCTCATCTTCCAGCAAATGTGCTTTTAATAATCCTTCATGGGAGAAACACTGTTTTTGTTTTTAGAAAGAGAAAAGGAGATATTTAAATGTGGGACAGCGTATGATAGACCTTTGCACGGGATATGGAACATCGGATAGCTTTTGTACACTTTTCTGGCCACGCTTCAGGATCTTGAAGGTTGCGATCTGATTGGCTGTCGGCATTTCTGTGCAGTGGTTAACGACAAGAAAACGAATCTTTTCACTGGATTGAAATGTTTACAGGGTCCTCTCTTTTAAAGCTAATAAAGAATTTTTGAAGTCATGTTGTTTGTTTTCAGTGTTAGTCAAATGGCCTCTTTCTGTGAAATTAAGAGGTTTCTGGCTGCGTGTCATTACGGAATAAAACAGATTCTGTAGTAAACGCTTGTGGTCTGCCTTGTCGTACTATAGAGCATTTAATGTCAATCACTTAACAGGGAAGAAGAAGCTGTACTTCTTCTTAGTAACTTATGAGAGTTGCATATGTTCATTTCTCTGTAACATTAGCAGCATTTTTTATTAAGTTCAAGAGAAACAGAAAAAAGAGGCTGATGTGGGAACAGGAACTTTCCACAACCTTAAATGTAACTGTAAATGGATGAAAAGTATGACCTGTCGTTCGTTAATTAATTAAAAAAGCGAACCTGTTGGGAAATTTCTGTGCTATAAGAAGAATAAAAAAACTTCATGGATTAAACACTTCAGCTTCAACAGTAACACTGCTTCATCGCAACACACTGCTACTGATTATTTTCCTATTACAGCATGCACCATGTGTTTAATTCTTCACACAGTAAAACGCTAATAAAAATCCAGCTTGCGTTCTTCGATTCAGGAGCTTCAGCACTGGAGGAGGTTCCAACTTTCCAGCAGCACTTCCAACTTTCATGAGCAATCAATTCACACTGCCATAAGATTTTAATGAATCCTTCACGAATCCTTCCAATCCTTCGACCTCTAACAGGCGGAACATTTTTCGTAGAGTTATGAGGAGAAATAAAAAGCCCTGAGCGCTGAAGCTGGCGCTGGGTTTCATGCTGTAATCTAAACCGCTTGTTTGTGATTTCTCGGGAAGTGTGTGTATGTGTAAACTTGCTGAACAAATCATGTATTACTGCATTTTATTCCTGACGAGGTGCCGGTTACATGAGGCATGAAAAATCAAGTTAGGCATGACTGTATGTGTGTATGTGTGTGTGTTTGTGTGTGTGATTACGTGATGCCTCTGTCTGTCCTGGTTTGTAATAAGGGAAAAATAACAGCCCATGTCCGTGTACGTCTTGGATTGTATAGCAGTTACTGATATGATGTTGGAGCACACACCCTCCGTCGACGTGCCACGATTCATTTACGGCCGTAATAAACGTAGTTTACCGGTGCGGACCGGTGTGAACACTTCTGATCCTGTTAACAGGAACTAAATAGGCACAGTGTCTATAAACAGACAGCACTTCTCTTTTGTAAAAGGTCACTAGGCTGCACATGATAACAAGGAAGTTGTCAGCAGTGTTGGCAACTTTTCTTGCTCTATTTGGCAACTTTTTAAACCTCTTTAGTGACATTATTTTTTTAAAAAGAACACCATCATTGAACACCAACATCATTGTTCCCAATGACCAATCACTGATCACCGTTGTTCCCAATGACCAATCACTGATCACCATTGTTCCAAGTGACCAATCACTGATCACCATTGTTCCCAATGACCAATCCCTGATCACCATTGTTCCCAGTGACCAATCACTGATCACCATTGTTCCCAATGACCAATCACTGATCACCATTATTCCTAATGATCAATCCCTGATCACCATTGTTCCAAGTGACCAATCACTGAACACCATTGTTCCCAATGACCAATCCCTGATCACCATTGTTCCCAATGACCAATCACTGATCACCATTGTTCCCAATGACCAATCACTGAACACCATTGTTCCCAATGACCAATCCCTGATCATCATTGTTCC
>CM074996.1:2029117-2044698 GCA_037576825.1 Pangasius krempfi | reverse complement strand
CTGATCACCATTGTTCCCAATGACCAATCACTGAACACCATTGTTCCCAATGACCAATCCCTGATCATCATTGTTCCAAGTGACCAATCACTGAACACCATTGTTCCCAATGACCAATCACTGAACACCATTGTTCCCAATGACCAATCACTGAACACCATTGTTCCAAGTGACCAATCACTGATCACCATTGTTCCAAGTGACCAATCCCTGATCATCATTGTTCCCAGTGACCAATCACTGATCACCATTATTCCTAATGACCAATCCCTGATCACCATTGTTCCCAATGACCAATCCCTGATCACCATTGTTCCCAATGACCAATCACTGATCACCATTGTTCCAAGTGACCAATCACTGAACACCATTATTCCTAATGACCAATCCCTGATCACCATTGTTCCCAATGACCAATCACTGAACACCATTGTTCCCAATGACCAATCCCTGATCATCATTGTTCCAAGTGACCAATCACTGAACACCATTGTTCCCAATGACCAATCACTGATCACCATTGTTCCCAATGACCAATCCCTGATCACCATTGTTCCCAATGACAATCACTGAACACCATTGTTCCCAATGACCAATCACTGATCACCATTGTTCCCAATGACCAATCACTGATCACCATTGTTCCAAGTGACCAATCACTGATCACCATTTTTCCCAGTGACCAATCACTGATCACCATTATTCCTAATGATCAATCCCTGATCACCATTGTTCCAAGTGACCAATCACTGATCACCATTGTTCCAAGTGAACAATCCCTGATCATCATTGTTCCCAGTGACCAATCACTGATCACCATTATTCCTAATGATCAATCCCTGATCACCATTGTTCCCAATGACCAATCCCTGATCACCATTGTTCCAAGTGATCAATCACTGATCATCATTGTTCCAAGTGACCAATCACTGATCACCATTATTCCTAATGATCAATCCCTGATCACCATTGTTCCAAGTGACCAATCCCTAATCACCATTGTTCCAAGTGACCAATCACTGATCACCATTGTTCCAAGTGACCAATCACTGATCACCATTATTCCCAACGACCAATCACTGATCACTATTTCTATCAATGACCAATCCCTGATCACTCTCTTCTTGGTCAGTTTACAATAATAGAAGTGAAAGTACGAGATATTACTTCCGTAACTGTTTCCTTCACATCTGCTTCCGAAATCTTCACTGCCACTACAGGGTGATTATGCAATCTGACACGTCCACACAATTCTTATCAGAAAAAAAGAGGTTTAATTTTCCTCACTTTCCCCATTGCCAAATATTTATTACCAGACAGATATTTTGTTTCACAAAGAACGTCTTAAAGGAACATTAGGAAAGATGAGGTCTCTACCGGTTACGTGGGTGGAGTTGAATAAATTAGTTTTACTTATTCAAGTAGGTGGAGTTTTAAAAAATAGGAGGCGAGGAGGCCCATCCAAACACAAACAAGCATTCCGGACTGTAACGCAGTTTCCCACACGTGCTGAGGCCATGGCTTAAAACAATCTTTTTTATCATTTTGTTGACATATTTTTCCAGATACAAGTAAGAAATTTAAAAAAAATCAACTATTGCACCTTTAACTTTTGAAGCCTGACAGAATCTTTAACTTTAACACAATATTTCACTTTTACTTTCTGTTAGCGTAAGTGACTTTCATTACACAAAGAGTTTCAGTACTTTTTCCATCACTGGTAGAAGAAAAGAGGAGGAGGCTTTCTTCCTGTTAATGACTGAAACCGTGATAACCGTCCCCCCCACACACACACACACACACATCCTGCTGTTACTAATATGAAGAGGTAAAACAGAGGAGTTTGGTTAATGGTAAAAGTGT
This sequence comes from Pangasius krempfi, assembly GCA_037576825.1. Lineage (NCBI taxonomy): Eukaryota > Metazoa > Chordata > Actinopteri > Siluriformes > Pangasiidae > Pangasius > Pangasius krempfi. The sequence goes on along the minus strand of CM074996.1, from coordinate 2,042,835 downwards.
TTATCATGTAGCATGCAGCAAAATATGAAGTTTTCATATTGTATTTCAAAAATACTTCTGGACTGGCACATAAACTTTTCATTTACATAATCACATCCAGGCCAGTGTTTCATACAGCACTGATGTACGATACACACCAGATGCTGAGTAAAAAAAAAAAAAAAGTAAAAAATTATTAACAGATGCTGAACATGCTAAAGCTCAGTTTAATGCTGCTGTTGATATTGATGGTGGAGAGTCAGACTGCAGCTGGAACTTACTCATGGTGAGGGTTAATCACAGGAACCTTTCAGGAACTCTGGAATTTTAGGTGGGTTTCCATTGCAGGACATTTCTCAAGAACCTTCAGCATGTTTCCACTACAGAGGGCTTCTCAGGAATGTAGTAAGCGTGTTTTCACTGCAAGAACCCTTTCTGTAACTTTACGTATGTTTCCAATGCAGGAAATTTCTCAGGATATCAGGAACCTTTTCAGTAGATGGATTTCAACTGCAGGAACCTTTTTCTGGGAGGAACAACAGGCACATTTTCACTGAAGGAACCCATCAGGAAATCGGGAACTTTTTAGATGTTTTTATACCACAGGAAATTTTGTCAGGAAACTCAGAAACCTTAGGTGTATTTCCACCACAGAAACCCTTTTAGGAACTCTTTTTGGCAGCAGGAACCTTCTTATGAACCTGAGGAATGATTTGACTGCAAAAAAACCTTTAAGTATTTCAGGAACTCTAGCTGGGTTTCCACTGCAGGAACTCTTCCAGGAGATGATGCACACTGGATACATTTCCACTACAGGAACCATGTCATTGAAGGAACCATTTCAGGAACTCTGGAGTTTTAGCTGGGTTTCCACTGCAGCAACTTTAGGAAAGCCTAGTAACTTTATTCTTGTTTCCACTGCAAAAAAAACCCTTTCTTGTACTTCAGACACATTTCCACTCCAGGAAATTTCTCAGGACCCTCAGGTGTATATCCACCAAGAACCTTTTTTAGGAACTCAGGCAATTCCACGGTAGGCCAGTTTCTAGAAGATGAGAAATATTAGGTGCATTTGCACTGCAGGAACCCTTTCAGGGTCTTGGGAATGTTAGGCACACTTCCTTACCACTGTAAGAACCCTGTTAGGAATTTTAGGCCTTTCAGGAACTCAGGACTTTTGGCCAAATTTCCACAGAAGCGCTCTCATATTTTAGGCATGTCTCTAATGCAGACAATTTGTTAGAAATTTAGGAACTTGGTGTGTTTGCATTTCAGGAACCCTTTCATAGACCGGGGAACTTTAGGCATGGTTCCAGCTCAGGCACTTTCTAAGAAAGTGGTTCCACTGCAGGAACCCTTTCAGGAACTTAAGGCTTGTCTCCACTGCTGGAACCTTCTCTGTAGGAACCCTTTGTGGAAGTCAAGAACATTGGGTGCCTTTCCACTGTAGGAACCCTTTCAAGAACTCAGGAAATTGAAGCGTCTTTTTCCACACTGGAACTTTATCAGGACCATGAGGAATGTTTAAACTGCAGGAACCTTGGGTGCCTTTTGACTGCAGGAACTCTTTCAAGAACTTGACGTGTGTTTCCACTAGACGTTTTTTTTTCTTCTCAGGAACCTTAGGAATGCTTACATTTCACGTTTCTTTGACTCTTTTATCAGAAACAACATTCACAGTACAACATTTTGCGTTGTGGAACTAGTAACTAGCTAAGTTAATGTTAACATCCAATTTGTGGGAAAAATAAGAACACGAGAGCACAAGAACCTGAAGTGTCATTTCTGTAACAGAGTGTATGTCACTTGTGTTAAATTAGTTTTACAAGGGTTTTGGGTTTTTTTTTTTTCAGTGTAGTGGAACTGCAGAACAGGAACCTGAACCTCGCTGGAAACTCAGCCACTCTTTATAAAGATGCAGTGTAGCGTTCCTGTCTGTCTCACATTCTCTGTTCACTCCCATGACGGAGTTTTATCTCAGACTTTCAGACTAATGCAGGCCTGAGAACGCTGAAACAGACTAAGCAATGGCTGCATTCCTCAATTATCCACGCTCCTGAGCTCCATGCTAACCTTCTCCCTCTGTTAACTAGCACCGTGCTGATTGAGATGCAAGAGGCAGGTGGACTCCAAAGTCTGACAGCTAGCATGAAAAATATTCCTTCAGCAGCTTATCTTTTTGTATGTCATACACTCATCTAGATAAAGTTGGATGAAGGGTGTATCTCAAACGCTAATTTCTGCATACATCCTGTTCGGTTCAGCTTTTCGCAATGCTCAGCTATCTTTCTATTTTTATTCCGTGTTGAGGTTTTTGACATTACATCTTACACACTCAACTGGTCAAATTTTACAAGTTGTGGCCATTTTTTTTTTTTGCTTCTTAAGAGAAATTGTATGTCAACCCATTTACATCCTCTTTGCGTATCCTTTGGACAGCTTTCGGATCCTCTCAGTTGCTTAAAACACATTCCTAACCCCTCCTAACAGATGCAAATACAGATATTTTAGAAAGCTTGCCGGAAAGATTCACAGGGCATCTGGTTGAGAGTAGAGGTGTGTATCAAGGTGTGTATCAAAAGCAGGAGCAGGGTTTTTTTTTTACTTTCATGCAGGGACGAGCGAGCGTCAGATATGAAGCTCGAGAGTCAAACGAAGACCATGTTTGTTAACATTAATATGAACATGATGTCATTAATTAATTAACATGAACCTGAAGTGTTCCTTCATTCATCCTTAGTAACTGCCTGGTCACAGTTTGTTTATACACTATATGACCAAAAGTATGTAGAAACACCCATATGTGCTTGTTGAACATCTCATTCCAGATTTATTCCCCCTTAACTTGAACTTGATTGTTTTAATATCACAATACAATCAGGAAATGATATTCCTGATTCCTGCATTGTGACGGAGTGTGAAGCGTCTGAAAGGGGCGGATTTTAAATTTTGGAATTGCGCTGGGGTTGAACAGGCAATTAGACGTTGAAAAGGAATATGATCAAGAAGTGTGTGTTAAGATATAAACAAATTGCGACGATATCAGTTCTCTAATTATTCTTGAGCTTACGTTCTAATTTTCCCTTTTTAACTGTTTCCACCCTCTTTCATATCCTCTTTCAGTTGTGATAAAACTCCCTTTTTTAAATAAGTACATTGTAAATTGTAAAAAAAAAAAAATGACCATTTGCACATTTACACCCATTTACACACAACTCTATGATAATATAAGAGTATTTTAGGACCTCAGTGTAAGTAAAAAGACATTTAGCCAACGAATTTTTTTAAATTATTTTTTAAAAATAGTTGTCCAATCACTCACTCACTCACTTTCAGTAAGCTCTTTATCCTGCTCAGGGTGGTGGTGGTGGTGGTGGTGGAGGATCCGGAGCCTATCCCGGGAACACTGGGAGTGAGACGGGAATACACCCTGGATATGATGCCAGTTCATCACAGGACACCATGCACACACACACACACACACACACACACACACATTCATTCACACCTAGGGGTAATTTATATATCATAGCCGAGCAAGCTAATGGGAGTTTTGGGGAGGTGGGAGGAAACCAGAGAACCCAGAGGGGAGAACATGCGCAGAAAAACTCAACAGTAACCCAAGCTCAGGATCAAACCGGCGACCCTGGACCCAAGACAAAGACATCTTACCGTTTCTCCTTTTTAAGAGTGTGGTCATGTTAGGACACATTCTAGGGTTTGTGTTATTCCTTAAAGTGTACACTAAATATATATGAACTCTAGATTTCAGGACACACAGGCAGCTATTATCTCTAATACAGTGTACACAGTATGTTCCGGTTTAATGACATTTATTGTTTAAACATGTCGAAGAGTTTTTTGACTGCAAACCCTGGCCCTGTGCCGAGGACAGGACAAAGACGGCGTGGCGTTCGGTTCCGTGTTATTACACACAGGAACCCGTCATCTGACTGTCACTAAACAACACAGATGACGGCACTCCATCTGCAGAAAGTTCTGTAACTAGCTACAGAAAACTTGGCCATCTGGTGACAGAGTGCTTCCTGTGTGTGTGTGTGTGTGTGTGTGTGTGGGTGTGTGTGTGTGTGTGTTTGTACATGTTTACTGTTCACAGTTTGCAAAATCAGAGAATCAGAGGAGTGATTCATAGGCTACTGATGACAGAATCAATGATACTGCAGATACGGCACACCCATGTCTCTTGGGGAATGGTGCAACACACACACACACACACACACACGTTTGCATCTGACTTCCTTTCCCAGTTGTTTTGACTCAAACCCTGGATGTGACTCATCATTCTCTCTGAAACTGAGATTGAGACTAACAGCAGCGGAGACGTTATTCTGAGTTCGCTACGCTACGCTTTACCCAAAACCTGATGGTGAAGGAACAACAAAACCACCACAAAGACAAAAAGTGACTATTTACATTAAAACCAATTCAAAAAGCAAGCCGTTATTAAGACATCTAAGTAATTTCATGACAAATTTTATTTTATTCCACGAGGATCGGGAGCTCCGTGGATCCGGAGTCTATCCCGGGAACACTGGGCGTGAGGCGGGAATACACACACACACACACACACACACACACACACACGCACACTCTCATTCACAACTAACGGCAATTTAGTGTCTTCAGTTCACCAGATGCTGTGTTTTTCAGGGGTGGGAGGAAACCGGAGAACCCAGAGGGAACCCTGGCATGTGTTGCCACTTCACCCACACTGGCACCTCTGCAGGTGGTCGTACCAGTTTATCACACCCTTGTTACATATTCAATCATGATGAAGAGAAAAAAAAGCATCTAGCCTTTTTTTGTTTTGTAATTTAACTCAGATGCACGTGAGGTATTGTATCATTTACACTCTCGGCCAATTTATTATTATAATATTAAATATTGAAGAAGAAAATAAGGTTCACAGGTTCACTCGTCTAAACTCAAAAACTCAACTCAACTCAACCAAAGACACAAAATATTACAAGAGAAAAATATATAAAATTCATTCAGTGTAACATCTGATTGGTGATCAAAAAAAAAAAAAGAATGTTTAGGAGTGAGAAAAATAAAATAAATAATAAAATAAAAAAAAAATTAAAAAATAAAATGAAATAAAATGTGAAATTGAAAAATTAGCAGAAGGGAGTAAATAAATAAATAAATAAATAAATAAATAAATAAATAAATAAATAAAAAAAGCTGAATTCAACCACAGACTTTAATCAAGCTTTTTAAACAATTTGAAGAAATTTCGAAACCAGCAACAGCTGAGGCAGTAATGAGCCGCAGACTGATGTGATGTGAAACAGTTTGAATACCAAAAAACCAACCATTCTGAGAGAAGTGTCTTTCTTTCTTTTGTTCTTTCTTTCTTTCTTTCTTTCTTTCTTTCTTTCTTTCTCTTTTCAGAAACCATGTTTGTGAAGGCAACATCTGCTTTCGCTCCCTGATGAACAGACAAAAGGATGGACAGAGTTTCCATCTGCGTTTTACAACAGCATCATTTTTTTTTCCTGTGGAGATGAAAGTGTGTAACAGAAAGCTTTGTCCGACAGGTATAAGCATGCACACACACGCACACACACACACACGCACACACGCACGCACGCACACACAGGTGGTAATGCAGGTGTAAGGTTGCAGGTGTCACTGATTTTCTCAGCTTGTCGTGACACGTGCACACGCCGCTCTCGCGCTAGCTTAAGGACGTGTTGCATCACTCCGAGAGACGACCACAGGCCAACGTGTGCCAAAATCAAAACAAATAGCACACACACACACACACACACACACACACACACACACACACACACACACGATGACTTGGTCTTACTTACATAAGCAGCTAACGTTTTTATGTAACTCAAGTTTCTCCTGTCTAACAGGTTTCTTATGGAAACATAAAGGAGAAAAAACTAGACAAACACCTGAAAGCTGTTTCTTTATTGGCTCTCGTTCATACAACGCTGCCAAGAAACACTAAAATGCAGACATTAAGAAAGATGGAGGATAATAAACAGATCCCCGGCATGATGGAACCCAGGTGGACCTTCTTCTCAGTCCTCAGCCCCGTTTCTTTTCTGTCTCCTGCTGATCGTTAGCTCTGTCGGATTCTGGATTCTGATTGGTCGGAAGTTACTGTAGCAGCAGCTCTGACAGTAGTGCAGCTGTCCTTCTAATACATTATCGTTTCCATAGTAACAGCTCATTCACAGGGACTAGGACGGCGGACGCCCCACATGATCATGAAGAACACATTTTAACAAGGTGTTTATTTAGCATTTTTAAGGAGTCTCCAGTGTCAGTGCTTTGTAACGCTCAGATGTAAAGCTGTGACTTTATGTTTTTTTGACATCTTCAGGCTCACTGTTCAGTCTCTGTGCCACGACAAACATTTACACACTCTTAGTCCACACACTGTTTACTTCGGCACTTTCACGACTCGAACCTTTCAGCAAGTCCCCACAAGTCGCTTCAGCCTGAGTGCCGAGTGAGATACAGCGTGTTCTCTGCCCCAAACACGCCGCCCCCTACAGCCTACAGCCAGAGCTACAAGTCTGCTCGCTTACAGAGCGCGAAGCCTCAGGTGTGGCACTTACATCCAAACCCACGTCCTGCATGCTGTCAAAGAAAGAAGGAAAGAAAGAAAGAAAGAAAGAAAGAAAGAAAGAAAGAAAGAGAAAGTTGGAAAGAAGAAAGAAAGAAAGAAAGAAAGAAAGAAAGAAAGAAAGAAGGAAGGAAGAAAGAAAGAACGAAAGTTGGAACGAAGGTAGAAAGAAAGAAAGAAAGAAAGAAAGAAGAAAGAAAGAAAGAAAGAAAGAAAGTTGGAACGAAGAAAGAAAGAAGGAAGGAAGAAAGAAAGAAAGAAAGAAAGAAAATGTTGGAAAGAAGGATGGAAGGAAGGAAAAAAGGAAGAAAGAATGAAAGAAAGAAAGAAAGCTGGAAAGAAGAAAGAAAGAAAGAAAGAAAGAAAGAAAGAAAGAAAGCTGGAAAGAAAGAAGAAAGAAAGAAAGAAAGAAAGTTGGAATGAAGGAAGAAAGAAAGAAAGAAAGAAAAAAGAAAGCTGGAAAGAAGAAAGAAAGAAAGAAAAAAAGAAAGAAAGAAAGAAAGAAAGTTGGAAAGAAGAAAGAAAGAAAGAAAGAAAGAAAGCTGGAAAGAAAGAAGAAAGAAAGAAAGAAAGAAAGAAACAGAAAGTTGGAAAGAAGGATGGAAGGAAGGAAAAAAGGAAGAAAGAAAGAATGAAAGAAAGAAAAAAGTTAGAAAGAAGAAAGAGAGAAAGAAAGAAAGAAAGAAAGAAAGAAAGAAAGAAAGAAAGAAAGAAAGAAAGAAAGAAAGGAAAAGTTGGAAAGAAGGAAGAAAGGAAGAAAGAAAGAAAGTTGGAAGGAAGGAAGAAAGGAAGAAAGAAAGAAAGTTGGAAGGAAGGAAGAAAGAAAGAAAGAAAGAAAGACAGAAAGTTGGAAGGAAGGAAGGAAGAAAGAAAGAGCAAGGGAATAGAAAATAGAAAGGAAAATAAACGAGTGTAATTTGCTTTAGTTGTAAAATAGAATCCAGCGAAAAGGAGAAAAGGGAAGAATATTAGTAACTTTACACCTTTACACTCACGGGACATGTTTTAATGAATAATTTCAACTTTAAATCATTCGGAATCAAAAGCTTTCACTTCCACAAAGCCGGAATTACAGCACAAAATATTTAATAATAATAATATTGAGGTTTTTTTTTTTTAAATGTCACTGTTGATGTAAAAGACTCGGGGATAACAACAACAACAACAACAACAACAAAAATAATAATAATAATAATGTAAAAAAAAAAAACTGCATTATGTGAGTGCGCATGCGCATCGCGCGCCGTGCAGAAGGGGGCGGGGCTTTGAGTAAATTGAGTGCGTCGCGCGGTGTGGAATCCGAGCTAAAGTTCTCGAGCTCGGCGCGCGGACAGGCAGCGGCTCAGTGCAGCAGCTCACACCGACATGGAGTAAAGGAGAGCCGGGGACAGAGAGGGACACACACCGGGCCCTGGGGCTGAGACGCTGCTGCTGCTGCTGCTGCATCACGGCTCTCTCGGTGCATCCGTAAGCGACTCGTTGACGGATACTGAGCGCGATGTAGCGGGATTAATGGCGCCTGGATTCCTTCACTGTGTGTGAGAAAGCAGCAGAAGGAGAGTCGGCCAGTCGGCGCAGGGATCAGCGGTGCGTCCATCATGCTGTGGCCGCTGGTGGCGCACTTCCTGTCGGCTGTCGCGCTGTGGCGCCCCGCTGGAGCGCAGTACTCCAGCGACGAGTGCAGCTGGAGGGGAAGGTGGGGATTATTTACACAACAATGCACAGGGGATTATTTCATACAAATAAGTCTTTCGAAATCATTTGTATAGCAATAATAATAATAATAATAATAATAATAATAACCAACTACTATTATTGTTATCATTAGTAGTAGTAGTAGTGTTTATAAAATGTTACAATTTATTTATTTGTAATACAAGTCTGTCTTTTTTAATATTTACATCATATTTATTTTTATATTGCATTTATAACCAAATTTATATTTACAGATCTAAATTATAGCTATACATACATAAACATGGCATATTTATTATAGTTTTATAATGCATTTCAATAATAATAATAATAATAATAATAATAATAATAATAATGAATATATAGATAATGTACTGATGTGTAAAGTGGATTCTGTAATTTTAGGGTTTCTGTTCTGGTCTCCTCTGGTCCTTGATTTGCATTATTTGCAATTTGGCAAAGTCTTCTCTTCCTCCTTCCCCAGTGCTTTAACCCTTTACACACCTGCTTTATTATTCCGAGCACAGCATTCAGTAGCTACTACAGATTAATAAGTGTCACGTGTGCTGGGTTCATCACTGATCCAGCTGATTTAGTTTTACCACACTGGATTGTTTTTCTCTCTCTTTTTTCTTTTGAAAACGATGAACCCCTTTAACCCTCCTGGCGTACTCTGCTGGAGTTATTCATCTTAAAGCGTATTATTCAGTACAGCACATGAATCAGTAGCTGTGGTGAAACTGTGCGTTTGGGAGAGCGAGGCTCGTGGACGTCACGTTACGTGGAACGTTAACCTGTAACCTGTAACGCAGAGATGTTGTTACTTGGTCCATGTGAAGTGAAAAGTCACAGCAGGAAGGAGGTACAACTGAACCACTTTTTTTTTTTTTTTTTTTTGGAATTGCCTTGTTTTTATTGAGCTGCAGACGTTTGCCGAAGTGAGACATCGTCATAGATTATACCCATTAAACAGACGTGAGATTTGATTAGTTGTGTAGCATTAAAGCACTAAAATGCAGCTTTCTTTTATTGTCCCTTTGGTCTTGTTGCTGACTTCAATGAATCCATATTCTGGGAAAAAAAAAAAAAAAAATCAAATAAGTACAGCATGAGAAGAAGGGGGGAAAAAAAAAGAAAAAACCCACCCGTGAGTGTGGAGTAGTTTTCAGCACAGGGTCAGTAATGTGGTGCTGATCAGCCGGGCCGTACGCCAGGCGCTCATTACCGAGCTCGGGCTCTTGACGTGACTCTCTTGATTAAAGAGTTGCCGCTCGGGGACTCTGTGTTGCACATGTGCCACGTTACTGTTTCAGTCTCAGTGGCTGAATCGGACCTGGACCCTGGACCCGGGCTCAGAGCGAGGCAGATGGCTCCGAGCTGAAAGTGAGCCATGGGTTCGGAGAGAACGAGAGAGACAGAGAGAGAGAGAAAGAGAGAGAGCTGCGTTGCTGAAGCAGTTAAGAGGCTCCTCTTTTTTTCTTCTTCTTCTTGGCAGGCCGGGGGCTTCCAGGCTCTTTGAGGAGTCTGAAAGCGAGGGGAGGAGTGGTGCGTGACCTGCATTTGCACTTGCATGCTCTGGAGACGCGGCTACTGTTTCAGCGCTCGCCCCGTGCGCCGGTGGCTTGTGCGTCCCCAGGATTCATTGACTTGCGTTTCAAAAATCCGAGGCGCAGCCGTGCGCCAGTCTCCGAGATTGCCAGAGAGTCGGTGGGAAAATGGGAACGACAAAAAAAAAAAAAACTGTGTGAAAAAAAAAATTATGGTGTCATACCATTCACAATTTGGCAGCAAAAATGTTAAATCACATTTAAAGTATCTGCTAGAATGTTGTTTAAAGGGGCCGTGTGTAATTTTTAAAAGTGCTTATAGACCTGTAATAATCATATGGTTTGACTAGTTTCTTTATTTCTGGCTTCTGTTTGGCCTGGAAATTGACCCAATGGACGTAAGTCACGTGACATTGATTTTAGACGTCATTTGGATTCATGTTGTAGTTCAGGGTGTGAGATCTTTTCCCAATTTAGTGGAAACTTCTAGAATCTAGATATTGTTTAAAGGGGCAATCTGTAATTTTTAAAAGTGCTTAAAAAAGAGCTGTAATAATCATAATATTTTATAAGTGCCGTCAAATAGCCTCTGATTTGCAGTATTGCTGTGTGACATGTTTGGCTAGTTTCTTAATTTCAGGCTTGTGTTTACATTTTTCTGGCCCGGAAATAGAGTAAAGCAACATAACAGCCGAGTTATGTTACAGATTTTTGAAAAAAGTTAAAAAAAAAACATTAAGTTGTGTTGTAGCATTTTCAAAGCATGACATCAGAAGACCGTGACGACGTTTCGACTCGCTTCACAGTTCATGGTGCGATGCTACAATTAAGCGGAAATTTCCAGAATATTACTTAAAGGTGCAGTAAGTAATATTAAAGTGTTACCTTGTCGATGATTTCATTGCAACTGCTAATCAGCTCGAAGGCAGCTAAAGAAGAGGACGCTAAAGATTACGTAGTGCTCCTTTAAAATGCTTTTTTTGTCTGAAAGATGTGACAATATCTTTCTACGTTTTTTTCGTCGTCCACGTCTTTAAATATAAGCGTCGAACATCTACAGGGACGCGCTGCACCTTCGAGTACCTTCTTTTTCCCTGAAAGAAATCTAACATAACATTTACGGTATAACGATTTCATTTTGATCTCGTCACAGCGATATATATCGCCCCACCACTACGCTTAGTTTAGGAGTTCAGCGGTAGCCGCACGTGATCGGTCACGTGATCAGCCGTAACACCTCGTGCCAGAGGATATGAAGTTATTAAGTTATTAAATGCATTCTCTGAGCCGCAGAGACAATCCTCTGGTGTTAGGTTCGGCTTTAGACTCGGACTGCTCCTCGAGATTAATCTAAACCTCTGGCGTTTCCTTTGAAGCCGAATGTTTCATTAAAAAAAAAAAAAAAAACCCACCAAAGTGAAGCTGACAGTATTTTCCGACCGCCATCCGAGTGGAGGACGAGCCAGTTAAAGAAAACGTCTGCTCAGGAATCCAGTCAGGATTGTTATCCTTTGATTGCACACTCAGCACACTCGAACTCCATGTCTGTCTCCGTTAACCGGAATCATGGGAATGCTCTCTCTCTCTCTCTCTCTCTCTCTCTCTCTCTGTCTCTCTTTTTCTCTTTCTTTTTCTGAAAAAGGCCACATGCTTCTTAAAATAATTTTTTTTTATATTTATATGAGATCTTGGAAGACATCACAAGACTCAAGGGCTGCATTTGCATCGTGTTCCTTGATGCGCAATTCCGATATTCCGATATTTTGGCACAAAAATGCGTTTATCTGTTCACACATCCGTAAAGTCTTCCTCGGAAGTCGGCGAACGAGTTGGGAGGTGGTGATTACGACGTGGTGTGTGTTCGAGTGGTTTTGGTCAGGAAAAAAAAAAAAAAGGATAGCGTGAGAGAACTTCTTTTGCTTTTTATTTGTTCGTTTATGTAGCATCAACGACAAGACGTTTATGTAGCTTTATGGTATTGACACGCCCCTCCCCCACACTCTGGAAAGTCAGAGCAGTTCCCGAACTGCAATTACGACATTGTGGTGGCGTTCACGTGCGCCAGTCTCATAATCCCGATGTTTCCGATAGCACCTGAAGGAAGCATAAGACCCGACGCTTTTTTTTATTATTTTATTCCTGTGTTTGAAAACAGTAGCTTTTTACCAGTAGCATCTCCGTGGTTTAAAGGACACGACCCCTCACCGTAGGAGAGCTCTCTTATTGTTCTTGGAGTTTCTTCAAAATATGTTGTGAGGTTGTGAAATCATCACGAGTTATAATGATGCAACAATGAAGAGGAAAAGACTCCAACCTCAGCCTCATGGGAAATGTGGTGGAGTGATGGAATGGAGTGATGATGGATGATGAGTGTGAAATTTACAAAAGCACGTTTGGCACGTTTACTGCTTAGTTACGAAAATAACTTCAGAAAGACCCGGAAATTTGGTTTCGATGTGACCAAAGTGATCATGTATCAGATGCGCTTTGGATTTATAGCCTCATGCGATCCAAGCTGTCCAATCACATGCACTCCAATATCCGACGTGTGTCGGAATTCACTGTATTTGCTAACAAATGCCTTAAAGCGGATTATGTTGGATTTTTGGAGAACCGAGTGAACAGCGCCAGATGATAAACGTTAGGTTTTGGCTTTTTTCTAATTTCACCGCGACTGTCCAACTCCACTGTGTCTCATACCGAATGTTTCTTTTTTCCTGTTTGTACTTGAGGAGAGCGATATGACAAACATATCACATCACGATGCTGGACGATATTTCTCCGGTACACTGTATATGTCACGGAGAAACTGCCGGCGAAGCTTTAAAAAAGGAATCTGTAACTCTGAGTCTGATATTTCTGTTTAATATCTACAAAAAATAAGTCACACTATAAATAAGCGAAAGTAAAATAAACGATGTAAAAAATTTTCCATTTAGATTTTTTTTTTTACTGAATATTTAACATCAGTAGTTTGTAATTGTTCATTTTATTCATTCATTAATTACATTTTAAATCTGACTTATTATTTTTCTAAAAATTATAGGATTATAAGTGTATTGTCATCATATTGCACAGCACTGATTTATACCGTGTTAAATAATTGATTTCTTATTGTAGAAGGTAAATAAAAATATCACTCAGTTTTTTTTGTTTGTTTTTTAAGTGATATTTTAATCTGACCCGCCCTTCCCCCTCCCCTGGCAGTGGTTTGACCCACGAAGGACACGCGCGTGACGTGGAGCAGGTGTACCTGCGCTGCTCTCAGGGCTCTCTCGAGTGGCTGTACCCCACGGGCGCCATCATCGTCAACCTGCGGCCCAACATGGCGTCTCCGGCCACCGCCCACCTCTCCGTGTGCATCAAACCGTCCCGTGAATCGAGCGGCACGCACATCTACCTGGAGCGGATGGGTAAACTGCGCCTGCTGCTCCGAGAGGCCCAGCAAGCCGAGGGCAAAGTGCACTGCTTCGGCATCCACGAAGGGGCGCTGTTCATCGAGGCTGTTCCTCAGAGAGACATCAGCCGGAGGATCACGGCCTTCCAGTACGAGCTGGTCAACCACAGGCCCGGGGCCGATCCTCAATCACTGATAGGTAAAGACAGAGTTCTTTCTTGTCTTTCCAATAAAAAAAAAAAAAAATCAGTCCGGGCTTCATAGAGCTACATAGTACCATTGGGTTATGACTTTGAGGACATGACCAAAGAATGTTACGACAAATGACTTTAAGTTAAGAATCTGACTTTAAGAATCAGTCACTGACAGAGTGTTTTTTTTTTGTCTTTGCAGTATAAGACCATAAGCCATTAAGACCTATACCTGCCTCCATAAGCCATTAAGACCTATACCTGCCTCCATAAGCCATTAAGACCTATACCTGCCT
>CM074996.1:2012023-2029107 GCA_037576825.1 Pangasius krempfi | reverse complement strand
TTAAGACCTATACCTGCCTCCATAAGCCATTAAGACCTATACCTGCCTCCATAAGCCATTAAGACCTATACCTGCCTACATAAGCCATTAAGACCTATACCTGCCTTCATAAGCCCGTCATGACAACTGATATGATTCTGTAGAAACATCTGTTAAAGCATAATCCAACAGGCATCCCCTGTCATAAAGACTTCTGTTGGTAATTTTGATTTCATGTGATTTTTGTCGACGTAAGATCGTGTTATGACGCGTTCAGGACCAGACGTTAGAACGTTGTAGACTTTTCTGCAGCATATGCAACCTAATTTTTTTCCCCCCAGTCTATTAAAGCTTTTAATTTTTTGGACATTTTAGCTGTTGGTTCAAAATATTTTCTATCATGTTACCAGCAGGTTTAATAAACTTTCACGATAACGATAACGATAAACAGCGATTATGACGTTATTTTCTGAGTGAAACAGGATATCTGGGTGTTAAGTAATGTAAATCTAGACTTTGGTTTAGACATCTGAAAGTGATTGCATTGTGAAAAATAGACAGTATTATTGGTTAATATTAGTTAATTAGTTAGTTAATTAGAGAATTTTGTCATGAATGGTGTACAATAAGACCATGAAGAAAAAAAAAAATTGTTGCTCTTTAGATTAAATCCATGCTATCTCTAGTCAGGTTTAAAACGTACGATGTTGCAGTCAAACATCGTAAAGGAATTCTTTGGTTCTGAGTTCAAATCACTGGTTTTAGTACGCATAATGCGACGTGCTCACGTTATCGGTGTCTGATTCAGCACGACCAAAGACGGCAGACGATAAAGATCTGCGACTACGACTACAACGCTCGCCTAAAATCTACGGAGGATGGCGTAGAAATTACGACAGCTACCGATATGCTAGTGTGGGATGCGAAATGCAAACGAAACATGCTAATGGACAAAAACAGGTTTCCAGATCACGCTGATCGATGACGTAAACAGGACGTAGTCATTTTCATAACTCTTTAATCACAGGTCTATCGTTAGAGGATCTTCATCATATAAGCTGACGCGGAGAACACGCGATATCACACAGTCTGTTGTAGATATCGGATGATATTTTATTGAGATTTCATACAGCATGATGAGGAATAATATTAAAATGCTGTTGTTGTTGTTTTTCTGATGCCGTGATTTTGTGGTTAAAGATGATTAATGTGATTAGTGTGTTTGTTTTGACAGAGCGAGAACAAGAGGGAAAGCATATATTTTTCTCATCTAGTAACTGGAACCTCAGATTATGAGTAATGGATATGAACTGCGCTCACTAACAGACAGTTAAACAGCGTGGGGTTTGTTTTGCTAATGACGCGGTGCGGGTCGGGGGTCCTAGCCGAGGCGCCGTGGGTCGCCGCATGCCGATACGTGCTGAAGAACTCGTCTTATTTTTAAAAACGGGGCTTTTCCTGCTGTCGTGCTGCGTACCTGCCAGGCTTCACATGGAGAGGATGTGCGGCAGCTTTATTTTTCCTGCTCCAATCAAAGCAAATATGTGTTGGGTTTTAGCGTGCGCTTTGTTCTCGCCGTGCGTCCGGGGAGGTCGGTGTGTCAAACTGGAACTGATGAGCGGAGAGACTAAGTGGAGAATGTGGAAAGCAGCAGTTTGGAGAGTTTGCGTGCGGTGTAATGAGGCCAGTGTGTCACTGTGGAAGGGTTTAAAGAGGATTCAGGTTGCACTGGCCACGTGTTACGCATCAGGATGATCACGGGACCAACATAACTCGTCACATCTGGCGTCTTTAGGAGCTGTTTCTCTCCCTCAGTTATTAAACATGACACTTTAGTGCCTTCTGTAGACTTGCCATCTCTGCTTGCTCTCAGAGGTGTTGTTTACAGTCTTTACCAGGACACCATGGCTGTGTGAGTGTGTGTGTGTGTGTGTGTGTGCACACAAAGTACCACCAGCTTTGTCGTGTCGCAATATTCAGTGCCGGCCCGGATTCTGAATGCCGTTGAATAAATGTGGCTGCGTACTCTCAGGCCAGTTTGTCCAAAACACACTTTGCCATCACCTTAATTTAGCCCAGTTTTGGCCCAGATGTTGTCTGCTTTCATTTAATTTAATCTGGTTTAACTGCAGTATAGCTTAAAATAAAAAGACCCAGTTCGTTGGCCAGCTCTGCTTGAGTCCGTGTGCTTGAAAGCTGACCCAGGATCCAGTCTTGCGATGTAAAGTGACCTGTTTTTCTTTCTGCAATCGCACTGTTGTCTTTCCTCACCTCTCGAGCCCCTAACCTGCTGTGCGGGGCCCGAGTCGTGGAACCGGTCCCACTCCAGATGTGCGGGGGATATTTTATCCTCATCTTTTTTGTTCTAACTCTCCTCGTCGTCCTCTGAAGTGGTCTCGATGCAGAGCGGAGCAGAGCTCACAAAAAAGCTTCAGTCCATTAGAGAGGAATGCGGTGGCGCGCAGATGTTGCGGTGCTGCCGTCTTCCCCCCGCCGCTCTGTGAAGTGGTTTAGCCCGCGTAGCTGACTCAGATCCTCGTCCATTCCTGCGGTTCCTTTTCAAGACGCCACGGCGGCGAGCGTTCCAGATCAGGAGATCAAAGCTCGCAGGGCTGTTACTTAAACGTACGTCTGGATGGCCTCTGACCCCGCCGGTGCTGCTGCACTGTGTCTCGGGTTGCAGCAGCGGCTGACCTTTGGCTTGCTGTTGCTCCGGGCCGGACACGCCCCGCCTGAAATAACCCGTGCATAAAGATAGGACGCTATTTCCATTTTCGATAGCTCACTTTGCTCTGCTAAGGGCATTGAGCAGCAATAAAGAGCAAAAATCTCTCCCTTCTCCTCTCCCTCTCTGATTTACGAGCACTCCTGCACTCCTGTCATCGTAAACTCATTAAGCCATGCCCCGAGTTCCTCCCCTCCTCCACATGTTGTTTGTAATGCCTGTGTCTGCACCTTCCCCTTTGCCCACCTGCACCAACAAAATGTGTTTTTGGCCGGGAATGGAGGAGCTCCACATTCAACCACAGACTCATGCTGCTTTTGCTGACACAGCAGGCTTTAGACGCACATCCTGGTCTGTAATAAAGCAAAAAAAAAAAAAAAGCAAAAAAACTCGTAAACCCATCCCATCAGGTACTCGAGTCTGAGTTTAGAGCCAGGTTTGTACGATTTTCGGCCCAATTTTGCTGTCTCAGACAAAAAAATGCACATGGAAAAAGAATTCTTTTGGTCATGAGTGGAGATGCCTTTGCAACCAAAGACAGCAGAGGATAAAGATCTGACAGTATGAGAAAGTCTGATCAACATTTCCGACGACGCTCATCTAAAATCCACCAATAGAATGACAGCAGTGTCCTCACAGGAAAATCTCCTTATTACCTTAAACTCACTGAAATACGTTTGTGTTTATAGCCCATTTTCTGCACGCTGATTAATGATGTAATCACAACGTAGCTATTTTCTTCTTCCTTCTTCATTGTATGATCTGACATCAAGAACACGTTATCGCACAATCTGTTATAGAATTCGTTGAAACATATTCGTGCACAAAACCAGCTTTAGCCTGGCATTTGTCTTTCTCTGTCTCTGATCTAGAGTCGGTGTTGGGTTTCAGTGTGGTTTTTGGGTACCAGGTGGTGTCAGAGCCTGAAGGATCCATGTGTTCCTCCATGTTCTCCTCTTGCCTTCCCATTTCCTCTATCTGTAGGTGGATTGTTTATGCTAAATTGCCTCTAAATTGCAGTGTCTGTGTCTCGTCCAAGGCATAAAGCCATAATTGGCCCCTGATCAGCCTCAAGCGGTTACGCAAGGGGGTGAAGTGGCAAAAAAAAAAAAGTAACAGTAATCTCGACATTCTGAATGGCAGCACGTGGTAGCTGAAAGCGACGCTGAGCTTCTGCATCGAGTCGAGGAACTGACTTGAGAAGCCACAAAATGGCGTAATAGCGGTGTCGGTTGTTGTTGTGGCTTTTGTGTGATCGTTTTTTTTCTTGACTGTGGTGCAGACCTCTTTAGCAGTCACCATACTGGACAATGAAAAAACGCAGAACTTATTTTTCACATGCTTCTTGTTCATTTTCGATAATTAAAAAACAACAATAAATCGTTATGTTCCTGAAATACTTTATCTCGACGTGACAGATTTTGCACACAGGCGTCCCTCCATTCGTCCACTTTCGTCCACCTATTTCTCTTTCTGATTCATAAAATCCAAAATGTCCTCAGCTCGGAGTTTGTCTGTTTTCAAATTCTCTAGCTAGCTTAGCTAATTTCTGTATGACGTACACATTAGCGCACACGCTCTAGCTTCCGCCTTTACATTTCACCGCCCGATTGGTTTAAACTGGAGTCACATTGTTATTGAACTGTTTTGTGGCTTTTCGTTGAAAACGTTACTGTAAAGAAATCAGGACGTCTGTGCATCGATGCCGAGACGTTTAAAGACCGAGAAGTATATAAGAATTCATTTTTCTTTTCTTTTTTTCCTGGTCTTTCACATATTATTTTTGAGTGAGATAGACTTGTTGAATACATTAACCTCCTAGCTCCAGTGCTTGAGTGAGGTAGGTCTTGTTAGCTGTTTCTCTCTCTCTCTGTGTGTGTGTGTGTGTGTGTGTGTGTGTGTGTGTGTGTGTGTGTGTGGCAACATCTAGGTATTTGCATTTGTTTCTCACCCCTCTCTCTCTCTCTCTCTCTCTCCGCAGCCCCGTGTCAGCCCTGCACTGACGCCGAGCTGCTCCTGTCCGTCTGTACGAGTGACTTCGGTAAGCAGCGCTTCCTCACAACGTGCCGAATAAAACGTTAAAAACGTCATTCAGAATGTGCGTTAATTAAATTAAACATCACAATTGTGCGCTTTTTCACTCTATATTATAATCCTGTATTCCATTTTGATTCTTTTTTTTTTTTTTTTTTTAAATAGATGTAAATATGTCATTGTAGATGTCTTCATCTTGACATTGTAGATACATCTAATGATAAAATTAGGCACTTTATACACACAACATCTTTCTGTTTTACACACCTCTGAGGCGTAAGTGCACATGCTTTTAATAAAGCACTCATCTAGAGTCCTGTAAGGAATAAAACACTCTGCGTGTCATGCTGTTATAGGAAAACAATCAGTGATGAGAAGCGGCGTTACCGTGACCTTTCTGAAGCTGGTGATTTTTCGCCTTTAACATCACGTCCCAAACTGTAATTACTGACAGCAATCGCCTCAGTAATTACAATTTGTGTTCATTAAAGAACGACCAATTATCTTTATCCGTTTAGAGTTACACTTAATGTTGTGGAACGTCCGTTAAACAAATGATCACTTACGTTATGGCAACTAGAAACAGTCGTTCCCTCACTTTCTCTTGAAGTTGATAAGACAAAAAAAAAAAATCGATTACGTTTGAAAAAGCACAAAAAAATCCTCTGTGCTGAAGATGTCGGAAAACTTACAGCTTCACCTCTGACTGTTACAAAGCGCTGGCACTGGAGACTCCTTCCACCGTACACGTCCCTGTGAATGAGCTGTTACTATAGAAACGATAAGGTATTATAACGAGCGCATTAACGTAAACCTGCGCTGCTGTCAGAGCTGCTGTTATGGAAAATTGATCAACATTTTCCGACCAATCAGAATGCAGAATGTGGTGTAAACTGTTTTAATAGACATTTATCTTTTGTTAACATTGTGTGTGTGTGTGTGTGTGTAGTGGGGCGTGGCAGCATCCTCGGCGTGATGGAGGAGGAGGAGGATCAGACATCTGTGGGCGTGACTCTGTCCCACGTGTACAGGCAGAAGAGCGAGGTGTTCACGCAGACCGGCGGACGGGTGAAGATCTGGTCGGGGAAACTCCTGATGCCGCACGAGTGCGGAGTGAAACCCGGCGAGGGCGAGTTCCTCTTCACCGGGACGGTGCGGTTCGGCCAGGCCTGGCTCGGCTGTGCGCCGAGATACACGGACTTCCTCAGGACGTACCAGGAAGCGGAGACGCGGGGGACCAACCCCTGTCACGTAGACACGAACTGAGCGTCACGTCACACAGCCTCCGTGTCTCGCTGGTTCGTATCGGATGTATCCGGCTAAACCTTCAAAAAAAAGAATCGGACTCTTTCCTGACAGTGGATTTATATAAAGCGTATAAATAAACCCGACAGTCTGATTCAAATTTGACGGTAAACGATGTAGCACACGCTTGTGTTTAAATGTGTAAAAAAAAAAAAAAAAATGTGAAAACATTGTGCGATGGAAGTCTGTTGCTTTTGTAAAAAGCTTGTTTGTACAGTTTTTAATTTTTTTAATTTTTTTTTTTGCAGTTGTGTCTTATGACAAAAAAAAACATTAAAGAAAAAACCCTGCTTTTTATTTTATTTTATTTGATTTTCATAATTTTTTTTGTAAAGAAGTGCGATTCTTTGCCTGCACTATGCCTCCAGGTGGTTTAATTACAAATTTCAAAAGATTAAAAAAGAAAAAAGAAAAAAATATTTTTCGGAGGAATTGGAGGTTTTTTTTTTTGTCCTGCACATGAACACAGCTGCACCGTATCATTTTCATATAAACTCTGGGTGCAAGAGTGTGTGTGTGTGTGTGTGTGTGTGTGTGTGTGTTTACATGAGCGCTGTGGAAATCTCCATCCCATCCCTCGTTCATGCAAGGCCACTGCACAGTGAAATCCCCAGCGATGATAATTCTCCGAGTTTCTATTTTTCTTATTAATTTCCATGATCTCATTTTTCACGACTACGTCCAGCGGGTTTACACTGAACATCCACGTTACTGAGAAAAAAATAAACAAGTCGTCCATCATTTCAGTGTTTCACATTACACACTTTTCTCATGGTTTCCTTATGTTTAGTTTGTGTGAGCACTTTTATTGTTAAAAAAAAAAAAAAAAAACGTGGGCGAGAGAAATATTTGCCCACGTTCTGATGTCATGATGGAACAGAAAAAACGAAAGAGTTATTGCTGAAACCTCGTGTCTGGTGCTGACAGATCTTTTATTTCTATAACACATTTCTTAAACTCGACGTCACTTAACAAGATGACAGAGACATTAGAGCCCTTGAAAATATCCTCAAAAGTAAGTGCACCCCTCATAGACTCACACTGATTTTTGCCTCTTTTAGAGCTCTTTTTCTTTAAGCTGCATGACAGAATCTAAACCTTTTTTTTTTTTTGAAAACTTAAGAAGATCAGACTATCCCAATGATGTCGTTTCATAGGCTGCATTAACACTTTTTTTTTAACCAGAAAAATTGCTGAGAATTTGCGGAGCTCCATCTCGCACAACGTTAACACTGTAACCATAACAACGCTTTTCCCAGTAATCTAGATAGCTAGTATCGGCTAACTAGGCTAACAGCACATAAACCGACATTACACGAGCAAGTGACCAGACACTCGTTGCGCTTGTAGTTTGACTCTTGTGGGCGTGGCCTGTCTAGCTTTTTTTTTTTTTTTTTGTTCAAAATGTACAGCTAACAGCCCACTGTACAATTTATACAAATCTCTTTTGTATAAAATGTATTTAAGTTTGATTGGTTCTGTACTAGCTTTGTTAGAGCTAACTGCACTAGCTGCGTACGCTCACAAGAGGAATCAACATCTCGGCTTCTTCCTTCCAAGCTTTATTTTTCATCGTAATGTCTCTGTACACATTTCACGAGAGGTCATATATGACGGGATAAGATGTCTAACCGTATAAGGGAACTAACTACAGGAAGGAAATAAAGCCGGTTGTTTGGATTTATCGCTTCATCGTGTCATACCTAATTTGCACAGAATTGAGAAAATCCCGACTCTTTCATTTATACAGCTGATATCTGCATAAACAGATACAGGACGTGTATAAAGAAGATAAAGATAAAGAAACGTGCACGCACAGTAGCCAGAGCTAGCTGAGACTTTTTTTGTTTCTTCATGTTACGTACGCAAGTTTAGTCAGCGGCCATTTCAAATCCGTCGCTCTGCTGATCCGGTTCTGGTTTATGGATCTGAAAAGAGCCTGGTCTTGTGTGACTGAAAATACCGACCCAGAAGCGACACCAAGATGGCCGCCCAGTGGACAGACCTTACCAGAAGGCCTTTGAGTGACCTCAGTAATAAAGATCCCGGAGTTCAGTTCAGTTCAGTTCAGGGTGGGAGACAGAAGACGGTCACTGTTCCAGATTCAGAGGGTGGAGGAATGTGCGGGATGAACGCCACTGGCATCACAGCTGCGATATTTGGCCACAGATGATCAGTGTGACTTTCCCACATGTGTGGTGTCACGCCAGCTGTTCCTGTATTATACACGCCGTAGTAAAGAGCTCCGGACAGATCCATTTGTTTCACGAGGTTATGAATAACAATTACGTCTAAAGTGACAAAGCTGCTCAGTTTGTCCTCTCTCTCTCTCTTTCTCTCTCTTTCTCTCTCTCTCTCTCTCTCTCTCTTCAACACCAAATCCTTTTTATAACATTTTTCCAAAATAATGAATATGCGGTTCTCTTGAAACCGCAGTTTTCTTTTTCTCTCAGTTTGCTTTAATTTGGTTTAATTTACACATGTAAGATGAGGAGAGGGGAAAACAAAAGTGTCACTGTGTTATTTTGGGATTGAATGTGGTATTTCAGAACAAAAGAGGAACAAATAACAACAGACAAAGTTAGTTTGGACCCACAAATGAAAGACGTTTAACAGAAAACTGAAAAATTCCTGTCACTTCATATTCGCTTTAATGACATTAAAAATACCACCATTAAAAATCTATTGCTGCTATTTTGTAGGTTTTTTTTTTTTTTTTTGTGACACAACACTGAGACTTTCAGCTGTTGACTCAACGGTTTATCGGTAGCTATGTCGCTACCTCAGCGTCTAATGTTACCCCTGTTCAAGTTTCTCCATCGTGGAAAAGCAGCTCCTAGATTTTACTTTTGTTTAAAGTCTTTTACACTCATTTATTTTTTTAAAACAGCTCCTGTTTTCTTCCCACAGCTGTTTATTCTTGAATTGAAATTCGGAGTGTTGAAGTACTTCGCTGATTTATACAACAGCCAACAGCATTCGAGAAAACTTTTTTATGCTGTATCCATAATACTAAAGGACATGTACAAAAGCACTGAAACACCGATTTTGAATTCAGAAGCACTAAACTTTTATGAGGAAAATTACAACCAATAAACGCCCCAAAGACTATGAATAGGCCAAGTTAAACAAGTGAAATTTTAAATCTGGAGACTC
Source organism: Pangasius krempfi (assembly GCA_037576825.1). Taxonomy (NCBI): domain Eukaryota; kingdom Metazoa; phylum Chordata; class Actinopteri; order Siluriformes; family Pangasiidae; genus Pangasius; species Pangasius krempfi. Next base: position 2,019,908 of record CM074996.1, on the reverse strand, counting down.
GAACTTGGATTGGATTCACTTCTAAATTAATTTTGGTTCAGACGCATTCTGCCCAGAGAGCGATATTAAAAATGTAAATGTTTACATTTAGCCGCTCCAACGATGAAACTGAAACACGCCACGCACGATATTGTTCCAGTTTCGTCGATTTTGTCATACGTTATATTTTCCAGCTCTTTAAACTCAGGGAGTTAAAGTGAGCAGTGAATGTCATGTAGGTGTTTTTTTTTTTTTTTTTTTTTTCCCCAACAGAACGCCTCTGTTTCTAATCACTGGCCTTGTGTTTCCAATTTAAGCCGCATTCTCGCTGAAAAATGCTGTCATTATTTAATCAAGTCCATAACGCAGGGCAAGCTGCGAGCTATTCAGCATTGTGTGGTTCTGCTCTCAGGCTCCAGCTCCCCTCTCAGAGATATGGCTCCATTTCAATACCGTGATTCCCCTTCCCTCATCAACTTCCCCAATCAAGGGAATCAGCTTCTTAAAGGAAAAATCGAATTCCCACAAATGTAATCAATCAGCCAAGACGTGTTTGGTGTCTGCCATTGGCTTCCTTCAGGTTTGCACTGGAGCTTTGATGCAAACGTAGCTACGTCTATCTCACCCAAAATCCTTCTCATACCACATCTTTCTCTTCAGTGATGTGGTTCAAGTCACTATAAAATAATCTATAAGCATGAACAAAACTTCACCATGTAGCCAAATGCTGGATTGTTATGAAGGCGGCCATCTTGGAGACCCGAATGCTCCATTCGACGTAGCGTTCGAGCTACAAAGTGGACAAAACCCACGGACACTTCCATGTTCATCTTTTGTTAGCAACAAGCTAGCCAGCTAACTGTGATGAGTGATGTATATTTAGATCCTCAAAACATCGAACTGTATAGTCAGTGTTGTAGATTTAACATTATAATATGTATGTATGTTGAATGACCATTACATAACATTTAACATAGCATAACATTTAAATGTAAAGAAGTGCTGCTTTGTTTATTGTTTATGCAGTGAGCGGCCATGTTGATTTATCTCACTTGCTGAACTCGGAGTTGAGGAGACTATCCTGAGTTCCTGAGCAGGAATTCCAAGTTGAGCGGGCGTTTTCTTTGTTTTTTTCCTAGTCTAAGATGTGAGTTACGAGTTTTAGCCGTGGTGTCTTGTACGTGGTAATTTGCAAGATATAATTACATCATTTCCCACCTCAGCATGTTCAATGTGCAAAGTGGAAAATAAAACATGGACGCCTCCATGAAATCAGTTGTTGTGTTTTTTTTGCTATGTAAAAGCATGTAAAGCTCATAAACAGCTACTTTAACCGCACATTTACAGTTAGAGGCCTGAGTGGCTATTGTTCTGTTCTTCTACAGTGAACATCAAACACTCGTGCAATATTTTGGACTGCAATTGTAGCACAGCAACAACAGCGGACAATAGCGAGTAGCTTAGCAACAAGCTAGCCAGCTAACATTAGTGATAACTCTAATGTTGATAATTACCTTCTCAAAACAGTGATTAATATGGTCAATGTTATAGATTTAACTTTGATTTGACGTCCCTCCATAAACAGGGAAAGAACGTTGCAACTTCACCTCAAATGCAACATTAGTTTGGGCGGCCATCTTGGAGAGTTTCCCTTTGTTGAGTGGCCATAACTTGGAGTGTCTTGGTTTGTTGGGCAGCCATCTTGGAGAGTCTTGGTTTGTTGGGCGGCCATCTTGGAGAGTCTTGGTTTGTTGGGCGGCCATCTTGGAGAGTCTTGGTTTGTTGGGCGGTCATCCTGGAGAGTTTATTTTGTTGGGCGGTCATCCTGGAGAGTCTTAGTTTGTTTGGCGTCCATACTGGAGAGTTTATTTTGTTGGTCGGTCATCCTGGAGACTCTTAGTTTGTTCAGTGTCCATTTTGGAGAATCTTAGTTTGTCGGGCGGCCATTTTGGAGGCTGCATCTCACATTGTTTTTTATACTTATCGGTTTAAATGAAATCTGTCTGCATTCAGACTTATGGAATGGAAACTGTCTGCAGCTCGAGCATACAACCGGCTTAGCCCCTGCTGCAACGATTCGGCTAATTCACTGAAGGGGAAAGGACGGCGGACGTGAAAGATGCACGTTTGATTCTGGTAGGGGTAACTTTAACTTTTTGCTGATATTATAGCTAGGTGAACTTTGACCTGTGAATTCACGAGCCTCTGTCTTTGGCCTGTAAAACAATGGAGGAGTTGTTTATTATTAAGTAGCATCAGACTAGACTTTTTCCTCGCTGTTTTCTTACTGTTGCTTGTCACATACCTAGGCTTAGATGTGCAAATCTAGACAATTTTTATTAATTTAATTTGTTACTTCCATGCTTTATAAAGTATTTCTCAACTGCTCGATAGATTAAACGGAACAACTGAATCTGTGCTCAAACCCTGTTCTGAAGTTTTTACGTTTAAGCTGAATTTGCAATTTGTGGCAAAAAAAAAAAAAAAAAAAAAAATCCTAGTGCCCCAAATATCATTTCATAGAAAAGTTCGACTGTTAATTATTGACGCCTTTCTTTGGAAAGTTGCATTCTGTAAAACAGATTGAGTTTCTTCATCGCTGTACTTCAGACAGTCAGATTAAATGGCTCGTAAAAACCGTGGAGTTTGTAAGTCAAAGCTGAATCCCGGGTCAAGTTTTCTTCTTTCTTTCTTTTTTACTCCTTTTCTGCTCAGTCGGAAATGCGGCCCTAACGTCTTTCGCAGCGAGTCGCCCTGAATAGACGGCTGCTTTTTTTTTTGCAGGCTGACCTGCGAGCCCGTTTCAAAAGCCTGGATGCCAGCCGAGGGCCGACTCACTCACTGGGAAATGCAAACAGAGTTCCCATGGCAACGGGGACAAGAGGCAAAAACTCCTAGTGAGAGGCCTGAGGGGTGGGGTAAGAGGCTGCGGGGATAAGAGGTTGTGGGGGGTTGGAGTGTGTGGATGGAGTGCGGCTGTGCGTTTACCCTGGCGCTGCCTCTCCTCATGAACACACACTCTGGGCCTTGGTGCCCAGACCTCAAACCAAAAAATCTGTTTAAATTGCACAAAAATGTTTATTTGGAAAGCAGAGCTCGGCGACACACGAGGCATAACTGCATACATCACATACTTTCACTCTGTCTCATGTTTTCTTTTTCCTTTCGGGAATTTTTAGAGGTGTATTCAGGCTAAGAGAAGAAATGTTAAGAGCAAACGTAGAAGACGTTCGCGAGCTCACGAACTTTTATTAATAATATGAGAAATTTATTGCTAATTACATGCATAGAAAATATATATATATATATATATATATATATATATATATATATATATATGACATATTTTACAAAAATAATAAGTAAAATGATCATTAATTAAAATATTCGATGCTGCGTCTCGTTAGCTTGTTTAAATACTAATGATATCACTGGTGTACTGAAATTCTATTTAATAAGGCACTCGCTAGCTATGTTAGCCGGCTAGCCTGCTCTCGCAGGTTAGAAGCTAGAACATCGTCTTTACTTGATCAGAAAGACAGAAACAGGAGCGTAGCTAGTAGCTAGCTGTCTGACTTAGTTAGAAATTGACTCAGAAATTGTTCGTAGAAATTGTTTTAGACTTTTCAAAGGATTAAAATGAAACATTTATCTTGCATTATTTGATCGAAAGAATGAATTCTAGCTATTTATGTTGTGGACCTATTCTATGGACCTATTTTCTAGCTAGCTGCTAAGGTTAGTTTGCACCTCATTGCCATATGAGATTTCTTACTAACTGTAGCTTCCATTTTAGCCTGTTTTCTCCTTAAATATTGCGTAAATCAGTTTTCTACCCATTTCATATCTGAGGTTAACGTTATGCATTGACTTGAAAAGAAACGACGTAGCTAGTGTTAGCTAATGTAAAGCAGTGTTATTCCAGCTGGCTAGCTACATCACCAACCTGTTTCTGTGAGCAGCTATGAAACAGTACCAATGCTAAGCATAAGACAGATTAATGTTAAGTGGTTTTATGTGTGTGTGTGTGTGTGTGTGTGTGTGTGTGTGTTTTCATGCTAATATTCCTGTGTTAGCTGACCATTAGCAAACTAAACAGGGCTAGCTAGTCAGCTAACATTAGCTAGATAAATCATAGAGAACAAAAATCACATCTGGTGAATTTTTGTGTGTATTTTACATTTTTTCAGTCTGTGTTTTTAGTGGATTTTGTTATCTTTTAGCTCGCTCACTACCAGCTGGTCGTCTTTCTAAAGTAAGACACGACGACGTGCCACAAATCCGAGACTGCATTCGTCACGACATAGGAGTCTGTAATCTCCCATCAAATCCGTTCCAACAGCTCTGACTAAATTAATAATGAATAATTAACTGCAGCTGTAAAAAGAAGAAGAAGACGGTCCTGAAACTCCGAGGCTGAACGCTTTGTTTCTCCTCTCATCTGAATCCTATGGAAACGGCACGGCGGCTCGGTCCAAGTTCAAACCCAGGACCAGAGCTACAACAATGGTTAGGTTCATTTATTCGATGCTAAATTTCCTGGACTCGGAAACTATAATCTCAGCACGATCTGGCTCAGACGAGGCTCATATGCACATCCAATTATGATAAGACGAGACGAAAGTACGGGAAATGATTCACTAAGGGCGCCCTCGGGCTGGGTCAGATAAACACCCGCGGTCAGGATATTTGCAGTAGCAGCAAATTGCTGGAGAAGTCAGTTGGCAGGAAGGAGAGGAGAGAGAGAGAGAGAGAGAGAGAGAGAGAGAGAGAGAGGGAGTGAGAGAGAGAGAGAGAGAGAGAGAGAGAGAGAAAAAGGGAAAAGTGGGGAGAGAGACAAAATGGAGGGATGATGGCAATGATAGTAGAGAGAGAGAGAGATAATGGGGATGGTGGCATTGAACGAATTTTTTTAAAAAAAGTGCGACAGAGAGACAGACAGAAATAGAGAGACAGAAAGAGGAAGAGTGAGAGAGATAGACAGAGAAGAGGGGGATGATGGCACTAAAAGAATGAAGAGAAAGACAGACAGAGAGTGACAGGGAGTGAGAGAAAGACAGAGTCAGAGAGAGATGGAGAAAGAGAGAATCCTAGAGAGAAAGAGAATGAGAGAGAGAGAGAGAGAGAGAGGGGGGGGGGGGTGAGAGAGAGAATGGAGGGATGATGGAATTGAAAGAATGACGACAGAGAGAGAAAGGGAGAGAATATAAACACCAGAAAGCAGAAAACTTGTGACATCTCTCCAGCACGGGAAGTGCAGGAATTCATGGAATGTGTTGACTTCACGCGCACACACACACACACACACACACACACACACAGCTCCCCACAGTCTCCTGGCCTCGGCTGGAGGGAATCAATAGGGCCTCTGTGGCGTGTGCACGTGGCTCGGCCTCCGGCGCTGACTCTCGGCCACACACCCGCCTCGAGAAGAACAACAGCAGCCCTCGCTGGGCCTCGCCTCGCCTCGCCTCACGTTCCACCACGTTCCACTTTATATGATCACCTCTGGATTTAGAGAGAAAGAAGTGAAAAGCAGAAGGGGAAAAAAAAGAAAGCAGATAAAAGCGCAGGCTGGTTGGGAACTCTCCGTATTGAGCCCATCGTTACAGAGCGAAAGAATAAAGCGTCTCTCTGCACAACTCATTATTTACCTACTACACATGACAATGTGGTAAAAGAAAATAAGGCTTAGAGACGTAGAGCGTGGATTAAAACGTCAGAACTGGATGATGGAACGTCCTGTAATGACCGGGCTGGAGAAATTCAAGGGAACTGTATAGTCATAAATCACAAAGTTTTTTTTTTTTTTTTTGACATTGACCACAACTTTATGAGAGTAAAATTGTAAATGATCCTCTGCTGTTTTCCTTTTCATAAGCTATATATAGCGGTAGAAAATACAATGAGCCGTGAGATTACCATGACCATTAATGATTCCAAGCTGGAACTCGAAGATCAACCAGCAAAGAGCAGCGAAAGGACCTGGGATCCTAAAAACGGGCAGCAGCGTGGGTGTACGTGGTCCCGCCTGGATCTGCACCCGGATCCACCGCCACCCTGAGCAGGATACACCTCTTCCTGAAGAAGCATGAGTCATGAAAATGATGGAGAGAAATGCTCCGCTGCGTTAAAAAAAAAACTTGAAAAGAAATGAAAGTCCTTATGAGCTTAACGTTATTCCTTAAAAGGTCACGACACATTAAATCACCTCATCGTCTCCTCCTGCTTCTTTCACAGGCATGAAATTTCTGGATGCTAATTCACAATTTTACACTTTCCCCAAATCCAGTCAATCATAAGTTTGCTTCTCTGAGCTACGAGGCTAATGCTGCTGAACGAGTAACGCTAGAAGTCTTTCTCACCCAAACTCTTTTCTGTCAGTACTGAGAAAATGTACTCAAGTGAAAGTAAGAAGTATAAAGTACACGACACGTCACGCATACCACACGTTTTTAGGTAAACTGGCTATTTATTACATTTCAAGAACTGTCTGAAAAACAGTCGTTCCCTCACCATCCTCTCTTTCTCTCGCTCATGAAGTTAATGAAACGGGAAAAAAAACGCAGCTCGTCGTGAGAAACCGCAAAAAATGCGTAAACTCCTCCGTCCTGTGGACGTCTGAAGTTACAGCTTTACCTCTGACCGTTACAAAGCGCTGACACTGGAGACTCCTTCCATACATGTTACATAAACATCTCCTTACTTCAAGAAAAGTTCACCGTATTGACATTTTTTTAGTCCGTTATGTGGAGCGTACGCCATACAGGTCCCAGTGAATGAGCTGTTGCTATAGAAACGAACACATTAATATAAAGTATAACGTGTCAAAATCTTACACAAAGGTGAAAAAAAACGTACTCGAGCGAAAAAAACTTTTAAATGCCCTCAGGTACATGACATTTGTGAAGCAGACTCTACTCTACTCTACTCCCAGCCTGAGATGATTTCTGCCCACCGACCGTCAGATGGATATTGTGGTGTTGGTTTTTTTCATGCCACTTACAGCTCATTGATTATACACATCATAAATATGAAAGAAAAGAAAAAAAAAAAAAAAAAAAAAAAGGAAGGACGGCGTTCATCGCTCCGGTACTAGTTTCAGAGAATGTGTAACTTGGGTTTTTTCCTTTGTCCTAATCATCTCGCATTCTCAGAGGCTGAGGGAATCAATGGTGCTTTTGTGCAGCAGAAGATTTGAGCTATAAAGGTGAGAAGTAATGCCTTTTCCAGGTATGGATGTAAATTCTGGATCTGGATCTGGATCTCGAATCGGTCTTTAATAGGACAGAGCCGAATTCCTCAGCAGTTGTTCTGCTACGTGGCCCAAAACCCTGTTACGTAATTATGCCATTACCCCTCATTAGTAATACCGACTTAATGACTTCAAATAGAAAACCATGCTGTAAAAACAAATTACATTTTTCCAGCTAAACTGGCGTTTTATTTAATTTATTTATGTTCTGTCCCGAGACAGAGCGAGTGAATGAATGGCTCTGTCCGGGAGACGTCATAAAACCGTGGCGCCATAATTCTTAGAAAGATCCCGCAAATGGATGGCGTCTGTAAATCACCAAAAAAAAAAGAGAAAAACCTGCCCCCAGTCCACTTCCCTGGTTCCTCTATGTGTCAGGATCCTTCGCATCTGGGCCGTTGATTTATTTTCCAGCGATTTGTCACACACACATCAATAAATACCGAGTTGAAGGCACTGGCTTATAAATTAAACGCCTGACATCAATAGGAGGAAGTGGTGCCAGGCGCAGTGTGAGCTATCTGACCGTCTGTCTTTACAGGGAAAAATTCCACTGAGGCCTTGTTTACACTCCTGTTTTATTGTGTGTGTGTGTGTGTGTGTGTGTGTGTGTGTGTGTGTGTGTGTGTGTGTGTGTGTGTGTGTGTGTGT
>CM074996.1:1998859-2011923 GCA_037576825.1 Pangasius krempfi | reverse complement strand
ATTTTTATTGTGTGTGTGTGTGTGTGTGTGTGTGTGTGTGTGTGTGTGTGTGTGTGTGTGTGTGTGTGTGTGTGTGTATCTCGTTCTCACATCTTTCTCATGTAGCTGAAAGTGATCTGACAATCTTTTCACACACACACACACACACACACACACACACACACACGCACGCACGCACGCAGGAAAAGCATCCATAAAGAATGTGTTGTATGTGGTCATGTGACCAAGAAATGACCTTCTCATTGCCCCAGAAATATCTTGGAAGCATGTTGAGCAAACATGCTGCCAATAGTTTATACACCCCTTAACCCATCCTCGGCAACACACACACACACACACACACAGTGGCAATGCCATTTTACCGACAGCTCCATGGCAACAGCCGCTATGTCACTGAGGCGACTATTTTCTCATGATGTCATGAATTCATTATAGTCGCTTCACTCCAATGCACTATTGTTGCCACAAAATAGTAAATGATCGACACGGCTATTCACGACACGACACTAGACTTCACGCGTACCACACGTTTTTAGGTAAACTGGCTATTTATTACATTTCATGAACTGTCTGGGGGAAAAAAAAGGGTACGATTTTGCTGTAAACAGCCGTTCCCTCACCAGCCTCTCTTTCTCTCGCTCTTGAAACGAAAAAAATGCAGCTTGTCATGTTACCGAGAAACGGCAAAAAATGCGTAAACTCCTCTGTTCTGAAGATGTCGGAAAACTTAAACTTTAAAACAGCTTTACCTCTGGCTGTTACAAAGCGCTGACACTGGAGACTCCTTCCATAAATGTTACATAAACATCTCCTTACTTCAAGAAAAATGCACCGTATTCACATTTTTTTAATCCGTTCATGTGGAGCGTCCGCCATACAAGTCACAGGGAATGAGCTGCTGTTATAGAAAATAAATTCTTCTGACCAATCAGAATCCAGAATTCAACAGCGCTTTCATTCTAATGTTATTGTTTCTATAGAAACACAAACGAACACAGGGATGTGTATGCTGGACGCCACACTGTTTGTAGCGGCTGTGACGTAAGCGGGAACGGGAACTAGCTTAACACAACGTTAGACGTAACTGAAAACGGATAATAAGTATGCCGTTGTTGTTGTTGTTTAATCAATAAAGGTTGTAACAGGATGTGCTGTTATAGGAAAATAATTAACATCATGGTGGTAACAGTGACTCAGCTTCATCACACCACCCTGTCGTTGATTATTTTACTGTAACAGCATGACATGGAGTGGTTTAATGCTTATATAACGAGATATCAGGGTTCTCTCAAGCATTGAAGTTGATTAAAAACACCACACATACAGGAAATTGTGACAACAACAACAAACAAAAACAAACAAAAAAAAAAACACAATGTTGGTTGTTAAGTGCTACGATTTAATGTGCATATTACTTGTGATACATCAACCAGATTTCAGTCCTGATAACTGAACGCATTCAACGCTAACCGTAAATCCAAGTGGTGAAAAAAAAAAAAAGTAATCGTTCTTTTTACGATTATGAAAATTACACACAAGATGAAATCGCTCTGCACGTCTCACCTTGAACCGTCCACCCAGGTTTGTTTTCACACATCAGATCTGACACTGATTGGCCAGCCTGGCCGTGCTAATGGTGTAATTTCAGCAAATCCATGTGTGTAATAGATGGTGATTACCTCAAGGAGGGGGTTATAAATGGCTAAGCTAACACCGTGACACATTGACAGACCTGTTAGCGCAGTTTTGCGTCAACTGAAGGAATGGTAAGTGAGAAATAACCCACCTGGCGAAACCTGGCCAAAATAGAGAAACGGAAGAAGTAAAGATACAACAGCAGTCCATAAAGGTTCCTTTACATCTGAAAGTCAATCTGAAATCCAGACAGATGCTCAGCGTTGGATTTAACCGTCGCTAAGCGGAAGTCTCATAACAAATGGGTTCGTAGTGCATGTAGGAGTAATTTCCTACAAAACAGAAAAGACTGTACTGCAGTAAATCTCAGCATATGGAGGTCTTATGGAGGTCTTATGGGGGTCTTATGGGGGTCTTATGGGGGTCTTATGGAGGTCTTATGGGGGTCTTATGGAGATCTTATGGAGATCTTATGGAGATCTTATGGAGGTCTTATGGAGGTCTTATGGAGTAATGAGTCTGAATTTAAGATATTTCATTCACAAATATCTTGCAGCCTGTCTGCAGGTTTCTGTCTGTCACCATGATGTCCATATTGGAGGTAGAGGATTACATCAGCCTCACGTTCATGAGAAAAAAAAAAAATGAAAAAAAAACACTATTCTGACTCTAAAGCTTTCACATGTTGCCGTTTTGTTTCCTAGTTGAAAATGCCGGCTGTAGTTTTCTTACATTACATTATCATATACCTGTGTTTGTGTTAAACGTTACACCACAGCACTGTGGAATTCTGGATCCTGATTGGTCAGAAGGTGTTGATTAATTTTCTAGAACAGCAGCTCTGACAGTAGCGCAGCTGCACATCACAGGTTTATAATAAACACAATAAAGCGCTCGTTCTAATACATTATAGTTTCTATAGCAACAGCTCATTCACAGGGACTTGAATGTTGGAGGCTCCACGTAATCTAAGGCTAATATTCCGTTCGATTCAAATTTATTTAATAATAATAAATAATAGATTTATGGAAGGAGTCTCCAGTGTCAGCACCTTGCGGTTCCTCTGTAACATGACAAGCTGCGGGGTTTTTTTGTTTGTTTTGTTTTTGCCTTGTTAAAAAACTGTTTACATTTGCTATAACAAACATTAGAACAGGAACTGACTTGTTTTGTGAACATTTCACAACATTAAATATAACTATAAATGGTTAAAAAAGTTTGAGAAATTGCTCTTTAATAAAACTGCAGTTGTGTAAGGGGAATAAAACACTTCAGGACATGCTGTTCTAGGATCCACCTCTCTTTGATTATTTTCCTATAACGGCATGACACTGTCATGTTTCATCCCTTAGCACAATGTCTTCCTGACCATTAATAAAACCGAAGCATGTGATGTAATTTATTAACTAAAACAGCAATTTTAAGACTTTATTTCATTGGATAACTCTCCCATTATTCCGAATCCCGACTGAGGTCAACGTGAATGTTTTGGTTTTTTTCCCCCCTCAATCAGAAGGTGGGAATTGTGATTATTCCCATATGACGTGAATGCAGCATTAGCATAACTGAAGCTGTGTGGTCCTGTGAGAATGCGGTGTCGCTGGGGACGAGAGATGGGAAAGGGGCCCTGCTTTTTTAGTCCAGGGTTATTAAGGGACTCTGGAGTAGTCGCTTTCATGATTCCCCCCGCAGGGACACTGAAAAGAATTTCCCAAACCATTCCAACGCAGGCCAAATCAAGAATCTTTCCAATACACACGTCTGTAATTCTTATTCTTTTAATCCGCATTTCTATCTGTTCTCGACCAGGCAAAACTCTCACAACTCAATTTAGTCGACAGCTTTACAACCAGTGCACAATTGCGTACAAATACGTACAGCGGACCTTATTCTGGGTAACGAATCTTTCTTTAGAGCTGCACGATAATGACGGAAAAATTAATCACAATTATTTTAATCACAATTATGGATCAAAAAAAAAAAAAATGAACAGCTTCTTTTGTTTCCTGAAAAGTCTCCGAGCCATGAAAGAGTTTGATCTAATGTGAAGAAAAGCTAAACGTTGAGATTTTTGTCTTTTTTTTGATTCGTTGTAGAGAACCTTGACCTGAAGTCTTTTTGCTTGCGGTACCGTTTTCCTGGATTCGTCGAAGCAGAGCTAGCGATCACGCCGCGGCGTGTGGAATGTACACGCATTCAGGGCCACCATTAATTCACATTCAGACAGCTCCTTGGCCTTTCTCGTTCTTAAAGCACCTCTGACTTCAATGCCGTCTCCCTGACAACCATATCCCTCCTTCGACCCCTGGCCTTTGACCCTTCACGGTGCATAATCGAACGAAGAACATGTGAATGAGTCCGGGGCCAGACGAGGTCGTGTCACAGCGCACACAAACGAAGACCATTGTAACGGCAACAATGATCATTGAGCTGAGCAGGAAACAGCGCGCGCACGCACACACACACACACACACACACACACACACACACACACACACTGAAATTGTCTTGATGATAAATGGGTTTCTGTGCAGCACAATGGACGAGGGGACTGACAGGTAGGAAACGGGGTAAACACCCAAACACTTGTCTGATAAACGGATGTTTGTCCTGAGACCGAGTGAGAGTGATGGATGGATTGAGGTGGAATTAAAGATCTCTAGAATATGGTGTGAACAAACGAGTCAAGTTGTGAGTCGACTCATCAAATCTTAAGCCGGTTCTTTAACATGAAGATGTTTAAAGTAGCTCTGAACTTAAAGAGGTGATGTTTAAATGGTAGATTTGCTGAATCGGTAAGTGCTTGGACACAGAGTTCACATAGTCCCATAGCTAAACACACATATACACACACACACACACACACACACACACACACACACACAAAATAATTGCCAGGAAATCCCTGCATTTACCCGTAAACTCCTACATATAGTATCTGTATCTACACATTTACATTTAAACCCACAGACAGTGCTGAAATACGACATCATAAAAATTAAAAAAACAGATACTGTGCTGTGAGAAAGGAATAAAACACTGTGTGTTGTGTTGTCATAGGAAAATAATCAACAAACGAGCGGTGTGATGAAGCAGAGTCATTGTTACCACCCTGAGGTATTGATTATTTCCCATAACAGCACATCCTGGGGTGTTTTATTCCCCTTAACCCACTGCAATTTGCCCATTATTACAATTTATTTTAATTAAAAATGACTTTTTATCCATTTATATTTACATTTAATGTTATGGAATGTCTACAAAACATGTTAGTTCCTGTTCTTACTTACATTATAGCAGCTATAAACACACAGTCATTCCCTCACCAGCCTCTCTTTTTCTCTTAAGACAAAGAAAAAACAGCTTGTCATTTTACTGTGAAACTACAAAATGTTAACTCCTCTCTCCTGAAAACCTAAAAAGTTAGAGCTTTACCTCTGAACACTGACACTGGAGACTCCTTCCATGACAAATAAACATCTCCTGACAGAACAAGTCACCACATCAATGATTACAACGATTTATGTGGAGCGTAAATAACAAATTATTAGAACGAGTGCATTAACAAAAACGTGTGATTTGCAGTTGAATTAAATCACGACTGACATTTTCTAATGTTTCGGAGACTTAGAGAGCCTCATCCTCCAACATCCTGGTCTTATTCCCGAGCTGTTAAACCTCACAATAACGTCGTTGTCTCATACAGGAAGCCGGTCTTTCGCTGACTCACCTCTTTGCCAAACAGGACCACAAATCAGCACTGTTAGGAATGAGTGCTGTGAGTCAGTCGCTTGGCCTTCGGTGTGTAATCACCTGATCAATGCGCTGTTTATTACAGACAGAGTGGGGCAACAAAAAGACTTCTGTGTCCAGACACGCTTTAATACGGCTTAGGTAGGACAAAGACGGAGCAGTGTACGGGCACACAGAGCAGGTTTCTGAAGCGTGTGCTTTGTTTGAGTGCTGACAAGAAAACACACAAATACTCCATTAAGTGTTGGCATGCATCTGTGCAGCGACGTTAGAGGAACATTCCAGCGTTTTTCATCCCACTCTCTATCCACTGTATCTGTGGGGTGTGTGTGTGTGTGTGTGTGTGTGTGTGTGTGTGTGTGTGTGTGTGTGTGTGTGTGTGTGTGTGTGTGTGTGGGTGTGTGGGTGTGTGGGTGTGTGGGTGTGTGGGTGTGTGTGTGTGTAGGTGTGTGTGTAGGTGTGTGTGTGTGTTGAGCTCTCACACCTTTCGGGAAAAAAAAAAAAAAAACTTGTTTACTTCAGACTCACCCATAATGGAAGTCTAAGTTCAGCTGTTGAAAGTTTTCTTGCAAAAATTTTTTTGTAGTTTTTTAAAAAAAAAATTATAAATTAATGTTTCAATTAGGACTGTTATTGTTCACAGCGAGAATAATGATCAATGATGTTAATTATAATTATGAAATAGCGAGTCATAATTCCAAGATACTATCTCATAGTTTTGAGATACTAAGCCATAATTTTGATCTAAAAATCCATAATTTTGAAAGTCATAATTATTAGATAATAAGTCAGTATTTTGAGATAACATAATTGACTTGCATCTCAGAATTAAGACTTACTATCTCAAAATGATGACTTCTCTCATAATTATGACTTATAGTATCTTGACATTATAACATTATCTCATAATTATGACTTAGTATCTTGAAATTATAACATTATCTCATAATTATGACTTAGTATCTTGACATGATATCTCATAATTATGACTTATAGTATCTCTTATTTATGACTTAATATCTTGAAAAGTATGATTTGAAGATACTAATTCAACGATTTCAAGATACTAAGTCATAATTATGAGATAATGTTATAATTTCAAGATACTAAGTCATAAGTAAAACAAGTCATAATGTCAAGATACTATAAGTCATAATTATAATTTAACAGTATCTCATTATTATGACTTGGTATCTTGAAATTATAACATTATCTCATAATTATGACTTAGTATCTTGAAATGATCTCTTATTTATGACTTAATATCTTGAAATTATAATGTTATCTCATAATTATGACTTAGTATCTCTAAATGATTACTAATCTCATTATTATGATTGTGTCTTGAAATGATGACGTTATCTCATAAATATGACTTTTAGTATCATAAAATTATGACTTGTTTTAATTATGAATTAGTATCTAGAAACCTGTTTTCTCATAATTTTGACTATCTGTGAATTTTTAAACTTTTTTTTTTGTTAATTATAATTATGAAATACCAAGTCATAATTCCAAGATAATACTATCTCATAGTTTTGAGATACTAAGCCATAATTTTGATCTAACAATTCATAATTTTGAAAGTCATAATTATTAGATAATAAGTCAGTATTTTGAGATAACATAATTGACTTGCATCTCAAAATTAAGACTTACTATCTCAAAATGATGACTTACTATCTCAAAATTAAGACTTACTATCTCAAAATGATGACTTCTCTCATAATTATGACTTGACAATATGACTTGTTTTACTTATGACTTAGTACCTTGAAATGATATCTCATAATTATGACTTAGTATCTTGAAATTATAATATAATTTCATTTTTTATGAAATTATAACATAAATTATAACATCCGATCTTGAAATATAAAATATGAAATATAATTATGAAATATCTCATAATTATGACTTAGTGTCTTGAAATGATGACGTTATCTCATAATTATGACTTAGTGTCTTGAAATGATGACGTTATCTCATAATTATGACTTAGTGTCTTGAAATGATTACGTTATCTCATAATTATGACTTAGTGTCTTGAAATTCTGACTTGTTTTAATTATGAATTAGTGTCTAGAAACCTGTAACCTGTTTTCTCATAATTTTGACTATCTGTGAAATTTGAAACGGTGAAAATGGGCTTCCATTCGTATGGATACCACAAAACTTTTGGGAAAGTGTAAAGTAGCCTCTACTTTTTTTCTTTATTGCGCCAACGTTGGAAAAAGTTGGATAAAGTTCTACAAGAGCTGCTTTGATACGACTTTATCTCATGTCCGTCTCCTCCTCACACCTTTATTGTTCAGTGTAGGTTTGAGCTTTTTTTTTTTTTTGTCTTTTGCTTTGATTAAACTTTTATTGACATTCAAAAGTGAGTTACGGCATAAGTGAGTTTGGCGTTAGCTTTTCTGTTCTGCTGTATATGAAGTTGATATTTTTAAAACTGCTTTCATATTTCTCTTCCTTCTTATGAAAACCTTCCGAGTGATAGAGTTAAAAAAAAATTAAACGTGCTTCTTGAAGTTTAACCAGAAATTGTGCTGTTGGGTCTTGATGCACGTCAGGAAGACAGAAGAACTCGCACATATCTGATCGAACTCACTTCACACGTTCTCACACATTCTGATCCTGATCGGTTTTATTCTCTTAACGGCTAAATTCCAGATTCTCAGCAAAGAACCCCAGGCTTTTCAGTGTTTAAAAAGGAAGTGATACATCATGTCGAATCAGGAAAAAAAAAAACCCTGAAAAAAAACCAGAACACGATTCAGACTCGACAGACGTGTACTTTTTTTCACATCTTTGTGTAATAATGTTTATTCCCTCTAGCAATTGTATTTGTTAAACGGTTTATATATGTTTATATTGTTTATGTACATGCTACTCAATTCTTTTAATAAATAGTGGTGTAAGGGTGCAACTGAATACGAGTACATTCTCCAGCTTGAGCAGATAATCCATCCATAAAGAATACAAATACAGACACGGAAAACAGGCACAGTATTATTTTTTAATCAGAATCCTTTCCAGAAAGCTTTAAAAAAAAAAAATTAAGTCATTAAGGATGTTTAAAGACACCAGACGTCATTAAGACACTGTTCTCGATGCACTACAGCTTTTTTTTTTTTTTATTTTAATTTTGAAATCTTCTTTATATGAGAGAAGTCCAATATATGAGAGAGAGAGAGAGAGAGAGAGAGAGAGAGAGAGTGTTGAGCACAGTGTGATGGGAATTAACTGATTAATTGAATCATGGGTCTTTTAATTTTAACGAACGAAGCACCAAACATCCTTCCAGACACGTCTCACGTTCCTCAATGTTATATTTCACAGCTTCCGAGCTATAAACCAGCAAGCGTTACAGTTATTTTACGTACGGACGAGCAACTTAACAGTTTCCTAACTTTAGAACAGCAGCATAAGGTTTCATGTTCATAAATAAAACACTTAAGGCGGTGTTGTGCACATTCAGCTGCGTGCATCAGCAAATCATTAACATTACAGGAGCTAAATCGAGCACTGAGAGCCAGGAGGAGCCTGCTGAGGAGCACAAGTGTGAGCAACAGCTGAGTCGTCAGCTGTATAAAGAATGGCTGAGCTCGGGGAAAGTGCAGAGAAAGCACACACACACACACACACACACACACACACACACTCTCACTCTCACTGTAAGGTTTGGTACATGCACACAGACTCACAGAGCCACTTCGAGCATTTATACGTTCAAGGAAACACTCAGGATTGACCCCAGGGTGGTGACCTCTGACCCCCGAGAACCCTAACCCTAGCCGCGTGATGCTATCAGGCTGAACAAACACAATGAGCCGCAGGTGTGTGACGATAGCAGCCTCCGCAGGCCTGCAGAGAAACACAATGGCACACGGTTTTTACGAGACGCACCGTGAATAAACACCTCGAGCGACAGGGAGGAAAACACACCATTGTCACTTCAGTTCAAGATAACACACACCGAACAGATCTATTTATAGAAGCGCCTGTCATGCGTTTCACAGCGCTGTGCAATTCTGGATCCCGATTGGTCAGAAGGTGTTGATTCCTTTTCCAGAACAGCAGCTCTGACAGTCGTGCAGCTACAAATCACACGTTTATATTCATGCGTTATCGTTTCTACAGAATAGAATTAAAACCTGTGTGTCATCACTGATACCGAGAAGATTTCTGTAACTTAGAGAAGGAGTCTCCAGTGTCAGCGCCTTTAGAGATAAAGCTGTAACTTTAAGTTTTCCGACATCTTCAGAACAGAGGGGTTTACACGTGACAAGCTGCAGGGTTTTAAAGAGAGAATAAAGAGAGGCTGGCGAGGGAACGACTGTTTATAGCTGCTATAGCATAAGTGAGAACATGCACTAACTATTTCATGGACGTTCCTCAACATTAAGTATAGCTACAAATGGATAAAACGTATGACGTTTCTTTCTTTAATAAATAATTTTTTTTTTTTTTTGGCAAATTACTGTGGTGAAAGAGGAATAAACACTTTACAGGAAACGGTGACCCCCAGGTTGCGACCTGATTGGATGGTTCGAGGGGGGAAAAAAAGGCAAGTGTGAAAGCAGCCTGATGGGGTAATGTAAACGAAAGAAAGGAATTGAAAAGGAATCAAAAAGAGAGAGAGAAAAAACAAGATATTATGTATACCTAATCTGGTTCCACGTTTGTTTTTCATTTCAAAGAACACGCATCATTCGTTTCTCTCAGGGCTAAAAGAGAGAAACGTCGCTCGACGGAAGACGGACGCAGTGTAAGTGTCGTCGGAGATTTAAAAAGGGGTTTCTAACCGAGGATCCCCGCGGACTGCAGTCTCACACCAGATTAGTGTTAAAGTGCAGAGTGTAAATCCGTCACGGTTATTCTGGAAGGCCACATAGCTCAGGCTCTTCGCTGAGCTCCTCATCGATCACACCCACTGCGTTATCGCCACGCGTATTAAGCGTAACTGCATTCTGACCTCGCGTGTAATAAATCACGGAGAGCCCGAGGAGCAGCGAAAAGCAGACAGGTGCTGCGCGGCCGTGTGGAGTGTGACGAGGAATGGACATGTGTGCTGTGGGGGGAATTCTGTCCCCACGTCGTCATGCGTAAAAAAGCCACAAAAATCACACCTACGCACAGCGTTGCCATCTTTCTTCAGAGGAAAGTAGCTAAAGCATGCTCAAAATGTTGCTAGAAGTTGCTGGGTGACATCACAGACTAATTTACATATTCCGCAATTCATCATGATCGTTTGCAAGTTCCAAATATGAAGAAGGAAGATATTTTTGAAGATCATAATGGTGATCAGTGATTGGTCATCGAGGACAAGGGTGATCAGTGATTGGTCGTCGAGGACAAGGGTGATCAGTGATTGGTCGTCGAAGACAAGGGTGATCAGTGATTGGTCATTGAAGACAAGGGTGATCAGTGATTGGTCGTCGAAGACAAGGGTGATCAGTGATTGGTCGTCGAAGACAAGGGTGATCAGTGATTGGTCGTCGAAGACAAGGGTGATCAGTGATTGGTCATTGAAGACAAGGGTGATCAGTGATTGGTCAATGGGGAAAAATGGTGATCAGTGATTGGTCGATGGGAACAATGGTTCTTGCAACTCAGTTAAGCTTTACACAGTGATGGGAGCTGGAGAGTCGTATCAAGTGCAGGACTGTTGCTAACATCAACTCAGTCACTAAAGATTTGTGAAAAGTCACCAAATCTAGTGACAAAACCTGTAAGTTGGCAACTTTTCCCATGAACACGGCAGCCGTGGAAACATGCCATTAACACACTCTTTCCACAAGCAGGCTCTGGAGATAAGTCACCTGAACAGCTGCATGAATAAAAGATCCAAGTGCAATCATGCAAAGCAAACCTGTGCAAAAAATTACACAAAGAGGGATGGAAGAAAGAAAAAAAAGTAGAAAAAGACCGAAAGAGAGAGAGAGAGAAAATATGAGAGAGAAAAAAAAGAGTGTTATTCAGGTCCTGAACTGAGCCACTAGTTTCAGCCTCAGAGAGTAACTCCAGCACCACCATCAGGCCACACACACACACACACACACACACACACACACACACACACACACACACACACACACACAGAGCCAGAGTTTAAAAATGTTTATTAGAACTTACAGACATAAAAAAAAAGGCATAGGGTGAAATCCTACACCCACTTTCTCCAAATCTCAGGCCATAAAGTTTGTCTCCTGGACAAAAAGTGCAACAGACACACAGACGTCATGTCTGATCACCTGAATGTAATAATAATAATAATAATAATAATAATAATAATAATAATAATAATAATAATTTTAAAAATCCCTGCATTTCTAAAGTGCCAGAAAGTCTTTTCAGCTGAGGTGGATCATCTGTGAATAAATACACATACGCATTAATCAGACATAAATAAAACATAAATATGTTCACGTACAGTGCATACGGTAGCGTCTGAGGAGATAAACACAGAGCAAAGGACCGGAAAATCTCAACGGCTGGATAATTAACAGTCCAAACAATTACCACCAACATTTAAATCATTTAAAAAAAATCTATACAGATCACATTTTTAAAAGAAATCCAGCACCTGTTTTTGTCAAGTGTAAAGTAAAAAAAAAAAAAATTCTTTTTTAAAAACGTGAACACCCTTTTGGTGGAAAAACTGCAAAAAGCAAAACAATAACAAAAAAACAACACCACCACCACATTATAAAAAGCAAGCGAAGGAACATCAGGCTCTGAAATACGATAAAGGAGTGAGGCGTGACGGAATAAAATCCGCTCGGTGGGACGGTGGGATGATCCTCCGGCGCTCTCGGAACAACCGGTTATTTATTTTTTTTAAAAAAGGCAGCGGCAGTGAAGGAGAAGGCAGTTCGGTTTCAGAGACGTTCCTCTGCGTGTGAGGAAAAATGTAAACACTTCAGTGGTTTATGTAGAAGAGAGAGAAAGAGGAAAAAAAAAAAAAGAAAAGAAAAGAAAAAAAAAAACCCTGATGTAAACTCTCACTCCGAATCATGAAGATCACGCTGGAGTTCACCTGTCAGGGGCAACACAAGCAGCGTTATTATTATTATTATTATTATTATTATTATTATTATTATTATTATTATTAATCGGTACTAAATATCACACTTCTCATATCGCAATATCACTAAATATTCATCAGGCTCCATCAATCTTTGATTAAAAATATAAATAAATAAATAATCAATTTAAAAAAAAAAAACATTTTAATTCACTTCAGCGTTTTTTTCAGCTTTTATTTTTTGCCTTACTTTTTTTATGCAGTTTTTAATTATTATTTAAACTGATTTTATATCATTATTTTTTTCCCTTCTTTCTTCTTCTTTTTAAAATTAAAAAAAAAAAATTCCCTTCAATAAATAAAGAAATTCTATAAAATACATGATGATTACTATAGAAACGATAACGTGGTAGAACGGGCCGTTACTATAGAAACGATAACGTAGTAGAACGGGCCGTTACTATAGAAACGATAACGTAGTAGAACGGGCCGTTACTATAGAAACGATAACGTAGTAGAACGGGCCGTTACTATAGAAACGATAAGGTAGTAGAACGGGCCGTTACTATAGAAACGATAAGGTAGTAGAACGGGCCGTTACTATAGAAACGATAAGGTAGTAGAACGGGCCGTTACTATAGAAACG
>CM074996.1:1957498-1980314 GCA_037576825.1 Pangasius krempfi | reverse complement strand
TCTGTGTGTGTGTGTGTGTCTGTGTGTGTGTGTGTCTGTGTGTGTGTGTGTCTGTGTGTGTGTGTCTGTGTGTGTGTCTGTGTGTGTGAGACGCTCTGTGTTGCTCTTGCATCAGGATTTCTGTGACTCACACGTTGATGTCCGGCATGTGGCTCAGTGATTTCCTGTCTCTGGGCTGACATGAAGTGCAGAGCTGTTCATTTACTGTGTGTGTGTGTGTGTGTGTGTGTGTGTGTGTGTGTGTGTGTGTGTGTGTGTGTGTGTGCGCGCAGATCTCCACTTGGCCGCAGAGTTGGGAAAGACTCTGCTGGAGAGGAACCATGAGCTGGAGCAGGGCCTTCAGCAGATGTACTCCACCAATCAGGAGCAGCTGCAGGAGATCGAGGTGACGCTTCCTTCCTGCTCTTCATGCGTTTCTGCGACGTTTGTTTAGAAACAGGACGTTTCACAATCCCGAGCCCGCGTCCTGTTTCTCGCTCAACACTCCGCGACGGCTCTCTGAGTTTGTGTTCCACCCCCACAACCTGCACATTTCCAAACGTGTCCTGTAGCGTCTGCGCCGGGAATAAGAAAGCGTTCCGATCCGCTCACTTTAATAATCTTCAGGCTCCATTTCCGTCTCCACGCGTCGGTCTGGAGGATATTTCCTCGGCATGTTCCTGTGTTAACTCGCCTCCACAGGGCCGGAAGCAGGAAAGGCGTAAACGCTCGCTGATTTCTGGACGGAGGTTTATTCCCAGTACAGGAACTTTTTCCATGAACTCAGGAACTTGAGGTCTTTTTCAGCAGGAAGCTTTCAGTTCCTGCACCAAATTTTGTACTTTTATGTAGGACAGGAACTATTGTGGGCGGGGCTTGCCATACTGAAAGCCTCTGATTGGTCAAGCAAAAGACTCACAGAATGTCCAACTCTCTTACCTGTAATATTCCCAAAAAAAGTGTTTGGATGAAAAGGGATTACAAATGTTTTATATCCGGGGCAATGCGGCAAAACTGGCGAAGTTTGTTTTATTTTATACGAGTGCTGAGTCAGAAACCTGAACGTGAACCTGAGTTCAGGAACTGCAACACAAGAACGGTTTTGTTACAGAGTTCCAGGAATTCCTTTATTATGGAATTCTGGAATTTTGTTTCCTTTGTTTTACGAAGTTCCAGGAATTCCTTTATTATGGAATTCTGTAATTTCGTTTCCTTTGTTACGGAGTTCCAGGAATTCCTTAATTATGGAATTTCGTTTTCTTTGTTACAGAGTTCCAGGAATTCCTTTATTATGGAGTTCTGGAATTTTGTTTTCAGTCTTTCATCTGGAGATGGAAAGCATCGAATTACTTATTTAAAGTCTTAAAAAAACGATCACATCTGTGATTTCCCTATTTACGAATAATAACAAAGTAATGAAATAGTTGTTTTTAAATAATAGTAGTTTTTAATAAACTTAAAATGGCCAAGAACATCTCTGCACCTTCACCCCTCATTAAAAAAACGTCAGGAATTATGAATATTCATGAATATGCAAATTGCAGACGCCCCATATGCCGACTTGAGTACGAGTCTTGAGTTATATCGCTATTACGATATATATATATATATATATATATATATATATATATATATAAATATATACTAATTTATTTAACAGCAGCCAAAAGTATAGTATCAAAATATGATGTTGCCATAAACAACCTTGATTTTGTTCACTGATATTAGCAAAGGTGTGGCTAGCTAAGTGAATCATTTGGCATGTCTGTGGTTTTAAGTTTAGCACTAATAATTTGCATATTGAAAGTGATTGGTCCAAAGCAGCAGCGCGTATGTAGTGACATCACTAATACAGCTGGAATCAGTTGTAGTACAGGGAAAAAATCATGGAAAATTAATGGAATTTAGTTCCGTGTTAACATATTTGACCTATATACTTAGAATATTTCGTTATGAATATGCAGAGTGTGTGTGTGTGTGTGTGTTTCTCTCTCAGTACCTGAACAAGCAGGTGGAGCTGCTGAGGCAGATGAACGATCAGCACACTAAAATGTACGAGCAGCTGGACGCGGCGGCGCGAGACCTGGAGACGACTAACCACAGGCTGGTGCTGGACAACCGCACGGCTCAGGGAAAGATCCTGAGGTGAGGAAGTGTGGGACACGAACGACCGGGAGATTTGCATTTTAACCAGCTGGAGCTGGCCGAATCAGGACGAGGATCATCTTTATCGAAACGATTCCCATAAACGGAGCCGATCTTCACGTTTGCTGCATGGATGCTGACATTGTAATAAAAAAATAAATAAATAAAGAGTAGAATATTCTTTAAAAAAAAATATTAAAGATTAGACTCGTTAGTCCAGCAGTTCTCGCAGTGAGGTCTGTTTTTTTTTTAGTTTTTATTTAGTTACAGTTAGCAGTGGAAAGTTCTTGTAGTTCTTAGTTTAATGGAACGAGTTTAATCCAAACCTCAAGACCTCAGAAACAAGTCGCCTGTAAACAAGATCAGCTTGGACATAAAGTGTTCTATAAACTATTACTATACGCATATTGTTTTAAATAATGTTTCTGAAATAAATCTGGACTGAGATGCAGGCCTGGGAAATATAACGATATAATATTTAAAAAATATTATATCCAATAGATTGGAAGCAGCTGATCTGATGATTAAAATTTTGCACAGAATCTTTACAGTTACTTTAAAAAAATAGATTTTTTTCAGAATTAACTATTTTGTCTCTCTTTTTTTTTTTTTTTTTCTCCCAGTTTTAGTAGAACTTATATATATGTCAATATAGAAATGTCTCCAAGTATCATAATGATATTTTTGCCTTACTGAAATATTCAGTGGCGTTTATTTTAGATTTAACGAGGTCCTTGGCTGCAGAAAAGTTTGCGCGCCCCTGCTTTAGTGATATCGGAGGTGCCGACATTTACGCTTTAGCCATAGCGTTTACGATTTTTGGCCGGGTTGCTTCGATGATACATGAGGCACCTGAAAACTAAGCTTTTCTTTTTTTTTTTTTTTTTTTTTTTTTTTCCAGCTAAAGCAGCGTTCAGACCAAACACGAATAAAATTCACCTGGTAGAAAAGCCGATTCACTGAAGGGGAAAGGACTCGGGATGTGAAAGATGTGCTTCTGGTAGCAGTTAATTTCACTATTTGGTGAATGTTGTCTTTTGAATTTACAAACTTTGGTCTTGTGAGCCAATAGGACACAAGAAGGCGGGACTGCAGTCTCTCTTTTTGGTTAAAAAAAATGGAACGGCATCTAATTAAAATACAGACATGCGTTGGGGTTATTTCGTGGTAAAGCTCAGTGTTTTCTCTTTGCCTGCAGGTTAGCAATGTTAGCGCCTCTGGTGAGCTATAAGTACAAAATGTACAAACTGTACAATGTAAAATGTACAAAATGGGGTGTGGCCTAATGTTTAAAGCAGAAGATTGTTTATGAGAAGTGTTTTGGATGTATATTAAATTTCTTCAATGCAGATTTTTCTGCTGTATTGTTGCTATAAGTCTCCGTTAATCGATAACTACATCAGCGTTGCATCTCGGTGTTATCTTATCCCTCTCTCTCTCCGCTCTCTGTTTCAGCCTGACCGAGACCATCGACAGTCTGCAGTCTCACATGGAGAGTCTGCAGAAGCAGGTGGAGGAGCTGAAGGCGTCGCAGTCGGAGCGCTCGAGGAGAGAGCGCGCTGAAGCTCGTCGAGGCCTGGCAGCTCAGAGCGTCTCCTGCCTCTACGACCTGCACCGGGAGACGTGAGTCTGCACACGCCGTCGTGTTCGTAT
This sequence comes from Pangasius krempfi, assembly GCA_037576825.1. Taxonomy (NCBI): domain Eukaryota; kingdom Metazoa; phylum Chordata; class Actinopteri; order Siluriformes; family Pangasiidae; genus Pangasius; species Pangasius krempfi. Next base: position 1,976,537 of record CM074996.1, on the reverse strand, counting down.
TAACCAAACCGCCGTGTTCGTGCATGTAGGGCACGGGAGGATACGTCACCCGGTCTCGGCGCTCTCCTCGTCTGACCCAGTTCTCATTCCTCTGAACAGATAAAGCTCCAGAGATGGGAGAATAATCTCATATTCATAGTGATTCTATCTTTACACATTCTCCGCCCAGGCACAAAACATTCTGACACTTTTTCAGCAGTTTTAACAGTTTTTCATTCCTCCTTTATGGATGATACCTTTTCAGTTTCATATTTAATGTTCCACCCTGGAAGGTTCCAGACGTAGAGTTGTGCTTTTTTTTTTTAAAAAATGGCTTAATTTTTTTATTTCTATAACCCAAGAACATAACATGATGGAGACATAACAGAGGCATGTCCGTGTAACGTAGCTTTCACTCGTCTTTAGACAAACATTCGCCTGCCTTTTGGGCGGGATTATTGTTGTCATTCGTATGTTGAGCAGTCGATGAAGATCAGTTCCTCTGAAGCAGGAGCTAAAATGTTTCCTGAACCTATGGGTGCGTCTCAAACAGCTCCCTAACTCGTGGATCAGTAGATCGTGTGCACGAGCTCGGGCGCTAGTAAGGACCCTGGCTCACTACGCAATGGGACACTGATGGCTCAGTTTCCGGCGGCATGGCTACGCGTTGTAAAACGTCACCGCTGGCATTTATCACCAACAGGCAGGACCCATATCTTTCTGACATTATATATCATATAAATTTATTAGCTTAATCACGCGCGTTTCTGTCATGGTGCTTCGAGCAGGACCGTAGGCTAGCTAGAGGAGTTTTAAAATTCATTAAACACTTAAAAGTTGTTAGACTCAAACAGACCGCATATAGAACGTCAAATAAAGTTAAAAATCGCTAACGTAAGCAATCATCTGAGAGCTGCAGCAACGGTAACAAGCTGCTTAGATTTGTCGACGAAGTCGGCTGAGAGTTCGTCCTCCAGTTTTTTTCAAGCTGAGAGGCTTCAGAAAATATGACGTCATTTCCTGGGTTTTTGCGGTGTGGTGCATTGTGGGATTTTTTTTTAGCAAGCGAACGTTCCAGTGCGATTGAGACCGCCCTTAAAATGGCCGACTCCCTGCTCACCGCCCTGAATACTGAACTAGGGAGCTGATTGAGACGCACCCGATGACTCAGGAGCTAAATTATTAGTTATTAGATTAAATTCTTAGATTATTAGAGTGCATATGCACTTAATGTCCTGAAATGTTCCTGAGGTTCCACACGGAAATGTGGTGAGATGACATCACCCTCCAGTCTGCTCACTGTGGTGATAGAAACTCAGAATCTGCTCTGATGTCCCCTCTGTAACCTACTGAGCTGTAATGTAAACACACACACACACACACACACACACACACACACACACACACACACACATTCAAATTTTATTTGCCATATCCATAACCATACACAGTACAACTTGCAGTGAAATGCATTATACAACTGTTCCAGTATTAAATAAGAAAATATAGAAAAATATTAAATATAAAGAAAAATATTAAATATAAAGAAAAAAATATATATATTAAAAATTATATAAAAATATAAGAAAAAAAAGTGTATAAGAATATATATATATATATATGGATATATGGATGGTGGCGGCAGCAGTCTGACAGTACAGATATAAAGTGCGGATATGTGCAGTTTTGTGCAAATAACGTGCCGGTTGTGCAACACACACACACACACACACTAGTATGTCCCAGGCTTATTATTCTACTTAGCAGCTGTATTTCCAACAAAAAAAAAAAAGAAGATTCCCCAGGAGCCTGGTGTGAGCCGTGAGACAAGACAAGGCAGGTGTGTTTAAAACAGCGCATGAACACAGACGTGTGTCGAGTTAGTGCTTTTCTGCAAACTAGGAACTGAACTTCTCTGATTGGTCCAATGCGAAGGCGGCTGCAGTATGAAAGATGACACCACTGCACGCTAGTTTCCAGTTTTAACTGGACGTGAACGGTTTTTAAAAGATATGTTTTGACGCTCATACGTTCCACCCTGTCGCTTTTTATAACCCCAGGAACATTTCAGGAACTTAGGATGTAAGGCGCGTCTCCATTAAAAGGAGCAGGGCTGAGTTTTACTTCCTGATTCCTTGCAGCAGAGAAGGGACTTTCCTGGAAACGAGGAACTGAACTGACCACTGAAGGGTCACACACGGATAAAAGCACGCAGGACATTCCAGTAAATTAATGAGGACAGAAAAGAAGAAATAAAATGGATAAAAGGAATGAAATGCTCCGCTGGTCATTTAATCTACGGCACAGAAACACTAAACTGTTTCCATCTGGATTTGATTTGTTTCGTTGTCGTGTCCCACCCAATTTTTATTTATTTATTTATTTTTTTTAAAGCCTCAGGAATATTTATGGATGTTAGGATTGAAGCAGTTCCTGTTTAAACAATGAACTGAACCTCTGAATAAAAAAAAAAAAAAAAAAGAGAGAGAGATAAAGGAGATTTTTTAAATTAATGATTAATTTGAGTGGTTACACAATGTGCACTATCTATCTATCTATCTATCTATCTATCTATCTATCTATCTATCTATCTAAATAATAAAAAGTCTAAAAAAAATGCATTATGGAAAATACAATCTGAATTGGAAACTTAATTTAAAACTTGGAGCATTGTGTGTGTGTGTGTGTGTGTGTGTGTGTGTGTGTGTGTGTGTGTGTGTGTGTGTGTGTGTGTAGGCGTCTGAGCTCGGAGAGCCACAGTGACGATCGCTCGTGGTGGGCGCTGGATGCCGGTCTGGTGGAAGAGGAGAAGTCTGCTCTGCAGGATGCGTTGCGTAGCCTGCACACACAGCTGGGCAGCGAGCGCGAGCGCCGGGAAGCGGCGGAGAAGGTTATGGAGCTGACCGAGCGAGAGAACCGGGCGCTGGAGGAACAGCTGGCGCAGCTGGAGGGGACGCGGCGGCACCAAGCCGAACTGGAGGCCGAGGTGGAAGAGCTGCGGCAGCTGTGGCGCTCAGAAACATCGAGCGTTAAACCCACAGACTCGCTCGTAGCCGACGCCGTGATCTTCCTCACTGAGGAGAAGGGGGCGGAGTCAGGAGCGGAGGTGGTAGAGGAAGAGGAAGGGTCAGAACAGGAACCGAGACGTGGACACGAGCTGACCTGTATACGGCGATCGGAGGCGGTGAGGCAGCGCGGAATCTCCCTGCTGAACGAGGTGGACGCGCAGTACAGCGTACTGAAGAGCAAATACGAGGAGCTGCTGCTGCGCTGCCAGCGCGGAGACGACGCCCCGAGCCACAAAGCCGTCCAGACGCCCGCCGCGTCCCTCAAAACTCAATCTGCCTCCCTCACGGACGACGCGTACCAGCCGGAGTACAGGGCACTCTTCAAGGAGATCTTCACATGTATCCAGAAGACCAAAGAGGACCTGAGTGAGAACAGGGCCACATCCAAGTGAAAAAAGTGACTCTGGGTTGTTGTTGTTTTTTTTTTTAAACCGGGTTGAGTAGCAGTATTCTCATCAGCCGCCGTCCATTTTTCAAAACTTTGCACTTTGTTTTCATTCACGTAAAATGGGCGGCTCAGGATACGTCCTTCAGAGCGTCTCGGTGCTAACCTGTCCCAGTGCATTGTGGGATATCAGGAGCGTGTTGGATCTCCTTCTCTACGCTTTTAGACATGATTCCATAAGCGACGCGCTCGATCGTGACCGTGGCCCGGCCGACACAGGAACCTCTTATCACCGACTCCTCAAATATTCCACTAACGTTGTCCGATATAATCCGACATTTTCTGATATATATATAATATGATGAATATGAATGAACGCTGAGGAAAGCAACGGTAATTATTTAATAATAATAATACGAAGAAATGACGACTGGGGCGGGAAAAAAAAAATACGTCCCTTACAGAAAATCACGAGAATTTTTTCACACGTTCTCTCACGTGATTTCTTACGTTCCTTTATTACCTGTTTTTTTTCTTTCTTTCTTTCTTTCATACACGTTGATCTTTTTTTCGTCGTTCCTTCGACTTTCAGCTTTATTTATATATTTATTTATTTCTCAAATAGGAAACTGCCCAGTTTACTCCATCTAGTTTTTTTTTTTTTTTTTTTTAATTTAGTTTCGCTTTTATTTTTGACACGTCGTCACATATTGTTCACTAAACGTCACGTGTTCGCTCGAGTTCACGCGCGCAGTTTCGGGGCAAAACAGAGTGAAACGTAGCTTCACACACGTGATCACGCACCGCTCACAGTCACATGACTTTTGCGTACGCCGCCCCCTGGTGGCACTGCAGCGCAGCGCGGTTTTTTTCTGTTCTGTGTGAAAACTGCTTACGAACGTAACGCGACTTTCCAGTAAACGTGCGAGATCTCCGAGTTATCGGTACGATCTCTGTTGATACCGATACGTTCAGGAAAACCTCGGTATCGGCGGTTTTATCAGCTCTCTGATGTATCGGTCGGGCCTCGGGTGTGAGTCGGGTGTTTTGTGTTTTTCGGGTGTGGTGTTTGCTCTACGACTAATATGGAGTACAGCCATCAACACACACACACACACACACACACACACACACACACACACTGTCCAGGATTGAACTTGAGCACCACACACACACACACACACACACACACACACACACACACACACAACCCGTTTTGAGTCTTTTTGGGTTTGTCCAAAAACTTTACCAGCCTGATTTTGCTGCTCTGGCTTTCTTTAAACCGAACCTTCGCCATTTTCTGCATCCGTAGCCGTAAAAATTGTGACGTGCCGTTATTAATAACTAGCTTAACTAGCATTAGTATTAATAACTAGCTATAACGCTAGCTGATACTGTAGATGAAAGAGAGAAGATGATTCTTTAGCACGTCAGGAGTAACAGGAACTTCACGTTCAGTTCGGTCGCATGTAAATTGCCGTTGTTGTTTTTTTGTTTTGTTTTGTTTTTGTTTTTGTTTGTTTTAATTTCAACGACTCGAAGCTTACCTCATGAGTTCTGCGTACTAACGAACAAACGAACTCTGCACTAACGTGTCGGAGTGAAATCGTTTCTCACGTGCGTGTGATGTTTGGGACGCTGCACTTTATTCTATTTTATGCGTTTCAGGGTTTTTTTTTTGTTTTTTTTTAAATTGTATTTATTGTTGTTTCTTTTTTTTTTTTCCTAACACAAGTGGATGTAGATATGAGAGCTTTATTTTTTATTTATTTTCATAATGTTTTGTTCACTGTATATTTATGATGTGTGAAAATTTTTTGTTTGTTTTTTTTCCTTTCAATTGCAAACACTGAGTCGATGTTTTCTTGTAGATTTAAAAGAAAGCGTAGTAGCCTAATGAGTAAAAAAAAAAAATTACTGATAGGTGCTGAATACCGGGTTAAAGGAATAGTTAGGAGAAGGATATAATTTACAGAATTTTTAATTTGCTCCAAATTCAATCAAGATGTTTTTGCTTGTCTGATGTTTGCTTGCTTAGTTTTGCACCGGCGCTACGAAGATAACGTAAGTAAAAACACGCTCAGACCTTCATCCTTAAGCGCCGTAATCTCATTTTTAGCACCGATGAATCACATTAAATACGTTTATGCTGTAATATTTCTGATGTATTTAGGGATTCTGGTGCTAAACTGTTGGCAGGGAGATGACTAGCGCAGTAAGATTAGCATTTAATAGAAGGAAAACATTTCAATGATCTCAAACACAGTAATGCTCAGGTTTTGCTGTTAGCTTCTAAAAACAAAACTTTTTTTTTATTTATTTATTTTTTGGTCAATCAATCATCTTTTTCCAGCCACGTCATATCGATGAGAAACTATAAGGCAGGAGTTTTAATGAAGAAGTTGGAGCAAACACTGGACTCGGTTACGACGCAGTCGAAACCCGGCTAGTTAGCGATCTACGAGATGATAAAGAGCGCGCTGTTTCTGACAGAGGTACTAGCATGAAAGTCGGAGCTTTGAAAGCGGATCTTTTTTGAGCAGATGAGGAGGCGAGACAGCTTAGCAAACTAAAACACTAAAGCGCCGCTGCAGCACTCTCTCCCCCGCACCCCCTATCAGCAGGTAGTAGAATGGCATCGTGTGCGCCGTAGGAAACCAAAGTGAAAATAGACCAAATCAAAAGCAAACCCCTTGAGGGATCACGTTAATTACGAAGAATCGATGACGTGCCAAGAGAATCTTCATTATCCCCCGCATCACTTCCTGCTTTCCGACTTTCCGACTTTCAGGAACGATACCAGAGTGATTCCACGATGCCCCAGCGTCCCGGCGAGGTCCCACTGCTTTGTGTCCTGAAGAACCGGCTGTGGTTTAGTGAAGACATTTATGAAAAAGGGAAAATATTCTGGGTGACGGAGACTTTCATTAGATTAGATCATTACATTAGACTCGTCGCTCCAGTGCCAAATAAGTAAATAAATAAAAAATAAAAGCAAACATCAGATCAAGAACTTAAAGGAACTCAAACATGCATTTTATTACCTACTTTAAAAAAGAAAGTTGTCAAGTAGATTTTTTTGCGAACCCGTTCCTTTAATCTGAGCTTTACTGGGCTGTAAGTTGCTCTAACAGTGTGATGTGGATTTAATTCCTGACTTCAGGAACAATTGTCTTTATTCTTTTCATCTCCAAACATTTTCACACCATCGCAGGTGCTACTGGTGAAAGAGAGAGACGAGGTGAAAGGAGCGTTTGAGGTTTTGGAGTTGAGATGTTAATGATGAGATGGCTGGACGGGTGTTTGGGTGTAAAAGGAAAATGGAGAGGTGTTTAAACGCGTGGCGATGATGTCGTCACGGCGGATGGCGGAGGTTTGCGTGTAGCGGGTGAAAGGGATTGTCTTGCGCTGAGAAGGGAAGAGGGTGATGGTACGTGGTCATGAAGGAAGACGGGTGAAAAATGTACAGCAGCGTTCGGCATCGATCATCTTTGACGCCTTTTTTTGTTTTTTTCGTTAGCGAAACTTTGTTAAACCTCGTAAAAGATCTCGGGTCCATGTATTTACTCTATTTCAGGATAAAAAGAAGGACATTTTTATTTGATTTCTTGAAACTTGGGTCATTTGAATATTTGAATGTTAATGAGATGACAGGATAATTTTTTTTTTTTTTCCTGGGATAAAGACAAAGCTTAAAAATGTCACTTTCCTAATCAGATCATTTAAGTTTTTATGATAATGTTTTGTTTTATCAGAGGTGCCAATTATTATTTATGAGAAAATCCCAGCAGAAAGAAAAGAGTTTTACCGAAATTCCCAAGCGTATGCCTGTGGATGAGAGCTAATTTTTCCATTTTTATGTTTTTTTTTTTTCCCCTCTAGATGTGCGTCAAGTCACAGTAAGAAAACAGAAAGGTATGTACACCAAATACACCATGAGTCCCGCCCTCTCGTTTTCTGAGGCTCGTAAAGTCGCAGGTCAGAGGTCACGTAGAAATGCAACGCCACCGCAATTAAACGCGTCTTTCAGGTCATGTGCCCTTTCCCCTTCAGTGAATTTTTCCACCGCTACTTTAGCTGAAAAGGCAGAATAGTTTTGTCACCATAGCAACAGGTCATATACCATAAAATCCTAAAATACCTAAACCATAAATGTTGGCACCTCTGCTTTGATCCAGACGTATGTTTATGTTAAATATGTTGTACCAGTAAATCTCCACAGGCCTCTGCGCGTGTAGTACGTTTTCTCAGGAAAACATATTTGCTAGATTGTAATTAATTCATTATCACAACGAAACAACGGTTCGTAATTTAGAGAAAATTATTTCGTCATCTCAGAATACGTTATTCTTGTGACAAGGACAAGCTTATAAGTAAATAAAGCTATAGCAGGAAAATGGAGTAAATTAAACTTCTTTAGGTCACAAGTATAGCATGAATTTTATTTAATGTGATAAATATGAATAATTTCATAATAACGTTAAATATCCTAATAGAGATCTGTTTATATAAATAAGTCGTAGACAAAGGTCAACCTGTAGTATTTAGGCACAATAGATTAGTCGGATTGCGTGAATAGTGTGTGATTAATCCTGCCACAGAAACGTCCTGATTGGTCGGATGGCTTATTTATATTAGCGAGGCAGATATTGTAATATAGATTAATTAATTAATTAATATATGAGCGTTATTCCTGCATTAGATGCACATGTGTGGAGATCAGAGTCTTCATTCCAGTTGGTGCTAAGAAGTAAATAGTAAATTTTTATGCTAATGCTTTGGGGGGGGAATTAAACAATGAAAAAAAAAAAAAAGGTGGCGTTGTGCTTTGATGCACAATGCTAACTTCCTTTAAGCATGGGGAAAAAATAACTTAAATACAAAACGTTTCACTTGAATTGAATGTAAACAAGCACACACACACATTTCCAAATGTCCATTCCTGATCATTTCCATCCATTTTTATTTTCTTACTCAATCAGTCAATCTGTCTGTATTGTACGTAAAAAATGTTTGTGACTTTTATTACCATCATTGATAAAATGCTTATAAAATCGAATATGCATAACCTGTACCACGGTGCTGAACTTTGTAGACTTTGTAGCTGAACGCCATAGAAATGCCTTTTTAAAGAGTTAGGGCATGTGGGGAATCGTAACGATGGCATGAACAGCGGCTAACGCTCGCTCAGGGCTTAAAATGGCCGATTAAAGAAAGATTTGCAATTCAACAAGTGTGACGTGTGTTTATTTGATGGAGAGAAACGTAACTGTTGGAGTTAAGATGAACTGCGAGAATGTGCAGAGTGAACCGAGCTTGTGGGCAGCCGTTACTGTTGTCGCTTGTGGGCGTGGCCTTTATCTGATTAGCAAATCAAGCTACCTGTAGCTACGTACATTCACTAGGGAACTATCTCTACTACTTCCTTACAAACTTCATTTTTCTTCGTAACGTCTCTTAGAAACATTTAATGAGAGGTTGTGAATGACAGGATAAGATGAAACTATTATACGGTTATAAGTTTTTCGTTTCTTTTTTTTTTTTTTTTTTACTCGTCAAACAGGAACTAAGTGCAGTTAGGAACTGAAGTGGTGAGCGGGGAACTGGAGAAAGTTGGGACCACACGCACCATAGGACTGGTTCGAGGAATCCTTCAACAGTCGTCTGGGTTTGTTGCGTTTTAACGCGTCATATCTAATTTGCATATTGAGAACATTTCAGCTCGTCACGCTGTCGCTGGCTGTTGTGAACGTAGGGTTAGTCCACACTAAATATAACAAGCAAGTATATTTTGGTCACATGGTCATTTTCAGCCCATTTCTGAAAAGTTGCTCCCTTCATAATGAGTCGTGAAAATGCAAATAAAGAAATAAGTAAATCTGACCCATGACCTTTACGTAATTCTTGCCATTTTTATTCATTTTGAACATGAACGTTTTTGCTCGCCACAGTGCCACTTATGTACTATACAAAGCAAACATGAACTTATAAGACCAGATACAGAAAACTGTGAGCTCATGTATGCGGAAGAGGACAGATAGCGCTTCCCTCAGAGTGTGTTACGCTGCCCTGTGACACAGCAGGAGCAGCAGTTTGAAAAGATGCAGCGTTCGGCTTCACATGGCTCGGAGGAAGCACGCGTTAGCCTTTATCTTCGCACATTGCTAGCTGTTGTATGATGTGGGAAGAAGAAGAGTGTTTTTAAAAAAAATAAAAATAAAAAAAAAAGTAAACAATGCAAAAAAAATTCCACCATCTTGGACCAAGAGGTCATGTGACAACGTTTTCGAAAAAGCTACGTTTTCGCAAATGACACAAAAATGTTGGATTTTCGTTTTCAGATTAAAAAACTGTTTTTTTTTTGTTTTGTTTGTCAAATGTACTAACATTTGTTTTAGGGGAAAAAAAAACAGGGTTCTATTGAAACTCTGAAAAAGGAAACTCTAAAATTACTTCCACTGTTGAAGATGGAATAAATTTGGGACTCGCAAATAATTACACAAGAAATATTACACCTTTTATTATCCTCATTTACATCAGTTAAAATATTTACGTCTAAAAACGCAAGACAACAAAAAAAAAAACGTTTAAACACGGCAATTACAGGAACAAAGCTCACGGAGGTACAGCAGGTTTGACGCATTTGATTTACCGGATATTCAGAGTGATGAGTGAAAACTGAGAGATAAAATCCATATCACACTTCCATCCTGTCATTTACACACCGACTGACGTTTCATTATGTTTCAGTAATATTTCAATATAAATATATTGTGCAGCCCAGAAATCAGTGCCACAGTGACGGTGCGTTTTCTCTACGTCAAAACGTCAGAACGCAAATATTAAACATGTCTGAGGTAAAAGTGCAGCGTGTTTTATACTCCGTCCTCCCAATTTTACAGCTCCACTGGTAACCTGACGTGTAGACGATTAGTTATTTCTCAGCTCCTCTATAGTCAAGACTGGTTAAGTTTATTTCTAAAGTGCAAGATGGCAAGCAGTGATGACATTCCCAAAAAAAAAAAAAAAAATTCAGGGGGTGTAACGAGCAACAATATAATAGCGAGTGTAACAGCGTAAACAGGATCAGGTCGTGGAAGAAGAAAAAAAAAAAAAAGAGGTTCATGTTATGTAACCTTGCAAAAAAAAAAAAAAAAAAAAAGAAAGAAAGATTAGCTAGCTGTTTCAATTCTGTTGTATAGCAGGGGTCGACAAATGGTGGAATGTGGTCTGATGCAAACCCAGTAACGTTTTAACGGGGGGTTCAGCAAGTTTTTTTGTTTATTTGTTTGTTTGTTTTTGTTTTTTTTTCTTGATCACAGATTGCAGTAAATTCTTACAGGGCATTCATTCATTTATTAACTTCAATACTTGCTTTATTATGGTCTGAGCCACTGTGGTTTAAATGACTAATTTAATCACAACTACACAACAACAAAACTACTTAAAATCACACTCCGTACACACTCCTTCCCTGCTTGATGGAGAAGAATCATTGTTTCTTGCTGAGAATCGTCCTCTTTCTCCATAAGACAGACTAAGTGATTATAGCACAAAGTACCTGTTTAGTTTCTGTCCAAGCAGATTAAATGGCGCTGTAATCCATTATGGTTTCCATAGTAACAGCTAAAATCGCAGGCACAGACACTCCACATAAACAAAAGTTTAAAAAATGCTTGTAATCGTTGCTACGGTGAAGTTTACGGAAGGAGTCTGCAGTGTCAGGACTTTGTAACGGCTTCTTTACGGTTTCTCGGTAACATGACAAGCTGCGTTTTTTTTTTTTGGTTTTTTTTTTTTTTGGTCTTATTAACTACAAGAGAGAGAAAAAGATAGAAGGCTGGTGAGGGAACGACTGTTTGTAGCTGCTATAATGTGAGTGTTGGTTCCCAGACGGTCCACAACGTTAAACAGATAAAAAGTTTGACGTGTCATTCTTGAATAAATAAAAATAATAATCGTTGCTGTGGGATAAGAGGAATAAAACACTTCAAGACAAAAGGAAACTAATCAACTTTTTGATGGTAAGAAGAGCACTGCTTCATCACACCATCTGAGCATTGATTATTTTGTCTATTAAAGCATGCTATTGGCTGATATTCATAAAAAATATATCAGAATATGAAAACCACAGGTCCAGGATCAGTAATCTGTCACTCTGAGATGTGGTATGCTTGGACAGACACAGCACTTAAACAAATAATACTCGAAATCTACTTATTAAACCACAAAACCACACGTGACTAATTTATTTACAGACTAATATCATTGTTAGGGTGTTCCTTCTGCCCTGCGGCTGAGATGAACTAATCAGAAAGCGGGTTTAAGGGAGGAACCGGGGGAATTTGCCAAACCACATGCTAATGCTAATGCTGATGCCAGCGTGGGCAGAGCATCAGCACCACCAGTCCCACCAGCAGCATCGTCATCATCATCATCAGGACGAAGAGGAAGGACCGTGGCTCCTGGAGGGACGAAGCGGATTGGACGGGTCGGCTCTGGAGGTACTGGTCCACCGAGTCGGCGAGGGTGTATTTCTTCGGCGAGAAGCCCAGCTCCTGGCGCGCCTTCTCGATCCTGAAGGTGTGGCTCACGGCGATGTTTCTCACCTGGATGACACGGGAGGCAAAAATCTTACAAAAGCTGCTCTTTTGGAGTTTTATCCATATTTCTAACACCGCAGCATTGTGCTAAAAAAGTAGTTCCAGTAAGCCATCAGAGCCACAAAGCTATATTACTGAAAAGTCTCAGAAAAGGACGAATTGAGACAGATTTCAAGCTTCACCAATCTCACAAATCCCTTGGACTGAAGTATTCATGAAAGTGTTCTACAAAATTGCACATTTCCTATAAGTGTAAACTCACACTGGGTTGTATTCAGAGTGCACAGTGAGGAATTAATACCAAAATCAGTTTTCAGACCTCAGACGTAACTATGGACTTAAGAGTTATTCAGAAGTTACGTGAGATCAAGCACACGAGGTGGAGATGGAGTCTGTGTCACAGTTACAATTCTGACTAATGCGTTTTTTCCTTGTGGAATATTGGCTTGGTTGAGGAACATATTTAAAAAAAAAATGTAAATGTAATGTAAATACAAAATAATAGAATGTGCTGGATCAAGTGCTATTCTTCGCACTGCTGAATAGTGAATGTGGAAGCCAGTTTGTTAAATGAAACCAGTGATGAATGTTGTTGATTATAACTAGGACTATTCATGCAGCAAATTTACTGGCAATATACTAGACTCCTGTTAGATTTATTTCAGTGCTCAATATCTTCTCATCATATATCATGAAAGAAAAGAAAAAAGCAAATTTCCTTCTGTGGTCTGCATTTTCTAGCCCGGATTTTTTTCTTTTTTTGGCTTAAATGGAAGTGCTTGTGTTTAAAGGTGGCGGTTAGACACTATTGAAAAGCTCTGTTGCAACCACTCCTACTCTCTACTCCGAAAGTCAAAGACGTGAACTACATTTAATAATCGACTTGTGAGCCCAGAAAATCAACTTAAGTACGTGTGTAACCCGACTCCAGACACACAAATTTCTCTGCATATATATTGACGTAACTTTTGGACTTAAGTCACCATGTGTCCTTCTGTGCATGAAGGTCTTTAGATATATATAGATACATGTTTGTGTGTTTATTATCGCTCTCTCCATGTATGATGTATGATTAACTGTATGATGGTTGTGTTCTTTGTGAGATCTCTGAGGTTTCGATCAGGTCATGTCCCGGCTGCACCAGGTGCTGAGAGCTGGACGTGGATCTGTCTGAGTCCGGATCGGATTCTACACAAGTCACATTCATTAACGGCTGAGCCGAACTCCGTTTACGTGGTGGCATTACTTTTCCATTAGGCGGCCGCGTTCTCGTCTGGCACAGGACGACGCCCCCTGCGCCTCTCTCCTCTTACTTGCTGAGGATTGGATATCTGCATGGAAACTCTCCATCGATCGGGCCCAGTGCCAGTCCAAAAAAACCCAACCCAGTCTGTATGGCTTCATTATTCCCTATGCGCAGAGGAGTGTATATCAGAGTATATCGGAGTATATCGGAGCATATCCGAGCACGGTATACTTTCGGCTGCTCCCGTTAGGGGTCGCCACAGCGGATCATTGGACCGCATATTTGATTTGGCACAGTTTTTACGCCGGATGCCCTTCCTGACACAACCCTCCAGGCTTGGGACCAGCACTGAGAGCGCACGGTTGCACGCAACCCCAGTGGCTGGGGTTGGATCCCTGTCCGGGAATCAAACCTGGGCCGCAGCAGTGAGAGCGCTGTGGCCTACCCACTAGTCCACCAGGGACCCCAAAGCATATCTGAGTATATCAGTGTATATCCGTGTATATCAGAGCATATCTGAGTATATCAGAGTATATTTATCAGAGTATATCCAAGTATATCAAAGCATATCAGAGTATATCAGAGCATATCCGCGTATATCAGAGCATATCAGAGAATATTAATGTAAATCCGAGTATATCAGAGTATATACTGTATATGTATACATAGGGATCCGACCCCTAGAGACTCGTATGTGTGTATTAAAATAACACTCACTTGACTATTTGTCTCTGCTCTTTGTGCTAAAATGCGTCTGTCGCTTTTTATTCCTGTTGAAACCCAGTGAGCTGCCAAGGAGCCCGAGCTCATGATTAATTCACGCAGCCGAGCAGAATCACCGCTCCGAGCTTCAGCGCCTCCTTCTCACATTTCAGGCTGCGAGGAGCCCGAGTCAGTGAGCACGCCGAACCACGTCTGGACTTTACTCATTCCTGGTTTCAATGATTTGTTCGATCATATTTTGGAAAATAAACCGACTACCATCATTAGAAAATATCCTAAGTACAAAAAAATAATGAAATGCTTCTCACTGATAAAGCATCGATATAAAAGGATTAAAACACTCAGTGTTGTGCCGTTATAGGAAAATAATCGACCACAGGGTGGTGCGATGTAGCAGAGTATCTCCTATAGCAGCACGTCCTCTGGCAATGATTTTCATTTATTTATTTACGAAATAATGACTTTTTTGTCTCGTCAACTTGAAGGGAGATTTAAAGGAGCGGCTGGTGAGGGAACGGATGTTTATAGCTGCTGTAATGTAAATGAGAACAGGAATTGACTTGTTTCACGGATGTTCCACAACATTAAATGGATTAAAAAAATAACTGCACGTTGCTCCTAAATTAATAGCCACAATCATTGGAAAATTGCTGTAGAATAAAAGGAATAAAACACTTCAGGACATGTTGGGATGGGAAAATAATCAACCCCAGGTAGGTAACTGTAACGCCGCTTCATCACACCACTCCATCTTTATGGATTATTTTCCTGTAACAGCACGACGTGGAGTGTTTTGTATTGTTTTAAAACTATTTGACACTCCAGTTATTTATTGATGTCACTTATGATGTAGTTCAAAAGCATATTTACAGCCGTGATTTGAACAAATATAAGAACAATGGAAACGTTTCTGTCAAATACAGAACTACGGCGTCTTTCCTAGTCACACTGACGAAATAAAAAAAATTAAAAATAAATACAAATTAATTAAAAAAAAAAGCTTTTAAGCACACAGTGAAAATTTGTAGGTATCCGAAAGTCTTAACTAATAAAAGTGTATTTGCTGTTTTTCATACTTTGTAATATATCTCATAGACACAACCAAACTAGGAATATTCCTACAGTAGCCTACAATTTAGACTAGGTACATTTTATTTAAAGTTTCATTTGAAGTATTTAAAATGAAAATTTCCGAAGCGTCATTTCCTCCCAGGAGCTGGTGGAATGTCCAGCCTTACATTCACACCTAGTTACTCAATAATTCATCGTAATTGCTGACAAAGACTTACTGAATTAAGCAGCAGTAAACACCCTGTAAACAAGGAACCATGCTGCCATTTTAATCCGCATGCAGCACGCAATAAAAGATCCTCCGTGTGCACCAAGCGATCTCCATTTTACCTCTCGCAGCTGCTTAATTAACTCTCCACGAGCGTTTAATCTCAAATTAACCATCAGTGAGCCGGATATCACTTTACCTGCTTTATTAAAAACAACACAGAATAACGGGTGAGAAAAAAGGAAGGAGGTGGAGGGAGGAAAAGAAAGCTGAGAAATAAAGGAGTGTGAGAGAGTAAAAGAGAATCATTTATAGTAATTACTGAATAATAAGCGAGGAAGTTTAAGGAGTTGAGCAAGGAGTTGGGCTTCCCTGATCACAATTAAAGTTCTATAAAATATAAAAATCACCTCCATGTATACATTAAAGTCCCCATGACACCATAAAGGCGCAGAGATGTCTGTAAAAGTTGCTGTGCCTTTAATTATTTTATTAATTTATTATTGATCTGAAATGAATGATCTGCCATCCGTGACGTCCTTATGCAGGCTTTATCATAAACAACAGAGAAAAGCAGATGAACGAGCTGAGGAAAAAGAGAGAACGAGAGAACGAGAGAAATAAAGGAGTGTATTTTTCTTTTGTTTGTTTTTACCTCGTTTCTGGTCAGGAGCAGAGGAATCTCCATCACAGGCCTCAGAGCCACGTGGAACTTCTCCATCAGAAACGCTGCACGCAGAGTCACACCATGATGTTACATTAAACCGACTCCTATAAAACATTCCTTTTCATGGCGATGGCGATGAAACGAATCTACAATGGAATATGTGTCAGAGGCCACATCCTACCTGCTGAGTAGACGAGTGAAACCGGGAGACGGATCAGCGGACGCGTGTAGCCCAGTCTCTCAAACTGTTCAAAAAGGAGGAGTTTTAAACACTAAATCAGGGTTAAAACCATTGATTAATTCTCTAGAGCAGCAGCTCTGACAGTAGCGCAGCTGCAAATCCCAGGTTTATATTAATGCGCTCGTTCTAATACGGTATCGTTTCTATAGTAACAGCTCATTCACGGGGACTCGTACAGCAGACGCGCCACATAAACCAATTAAAAAAAAAAAAAAACGGGTGTAATCGTTGATATGATGAGGTTTCCTTTATTTAACGCTTACGGAAGGAGTCTCCAGTGTCAGCGCTTTGTAACGGTCGGCGGTAAAGCTGCAACTTTTTTTTTCGACATCTTCAGGACAGAGGAGTTTACACTGCAGTTTCTCAGTAACATGACATTTTTTTGTCTGATCAACTTCAAGAGGGGAAGAAGAGAGATACTGGCGAGGAAATGACCGTTTCTAGCTGCTGTAATGTAAGTTGGAGTTCGAACGTCAACAAATGTTCGATGTAATTGTAAATGGATAAAAACAATGCCAGTCATTAATAAATTAAAAAGAAGCTGTAGTCATTAGCACATTGGTGTCGTGTAACAGGAATAAAACCCTGCAGGACATGCTGTTATGGGAAATTAATCAATTTTAGGGTGATACCAGTGATTCAAATCATCAGCGACTTCATCGCACCACCCCTTCATTGATTATTTTCCTTCAACAGCATGACAAAGAGTGTTTTATCTTTCATCATAATTCCAGCAATGGTTCGTCACGCCGAAACGGTTACTTACACGTACTACAATCGGTGTGTGCGTTACCATGGCAACACGCAACGCTCTATCCGTCGTGGTTTCTTTGGAAGCTTGGATTTTCATCGACGGAGCATAAAATAAACATAACATTTGGTCGTATTGTGTCTGTACTGCCATTTCCACTCGATATGAATTCCTTGTTTGTAGATCGGCTGTTTAAAAGCAACATCACACTCGCGGTCGTGCCGCTGTACTGAATGTTCAGCGTGCCAGCACTCGTGTGCGGTGTTGTGCGACACTAACGCTTAGATATCGCGTATGAACGGAAGGGTGACTCACCAGTGGCGTCATCCAGTCGAACACGTTAACAGATTCCCCGTCGTTGATGAAGTAGGCCTGTCCATTCTGAAACCAAGACGAGACCCCATTACTGCAGCGCCTCTGTGACCAAGTGTCTCATTCAGACCCTTCTATAATATTTATTATCTAAGTCACTAATTACAGCTAGCTTCATGATCATCAGCGCTGGAAAGAGTGGAATATTTAGTGTCCGATCTACTGACGATGCACAGGTGTGTTTTTCATAATTTGCATATAATCAGCACATCATAAACTGCTGTTTATTTATTTATTTTTAGCAGGCAGGAGCGAATTGTGGGGAATTTTGCTACAAAAGATTACTGCTCGAGTTTTTGGTACACTGTATAATCTGAGTTTCTGTTCAGATGCTGGGATTAGATCATGCGAGGTAGAGTAGGTAGCTGTCAAGGGCGCAGTTTCCACAAAGAAACCATAAAGAATGGATACAATAATAATAATAATAATAATAATAATAATAATAATAATTTTACAGTAACGGCACTTCACTGTACTGTATGTTTCAACTGTACTTTAACAGGATTATATACAGGGTGTCTGAAAATTCACGAACCACTGGGAGTTAAACCGCATCTACGTGATTTAGTATTTATTATTTATTTACTTCTTTATTTACACTAACACTGGATGAAAGGGAAGAGATTGTGCTTCTTGGTACTCGCATTGGTTCCTGACTTTCTGGACACTTTTCCGGAGGAGTTTACGCTTTCTCTGTGACATGACGAGCGGTGTTACTTTTGTTTTTTTGTCTTATTAACTCCAAGAGAGAGAGATGTTTCACAGCCATTAATTACAGATGGAATTAATTAAAAAAGTATTCAACATTCTTTAATAAATAAAAATGGCAATCGCTGGCTAATTGCTGTGGTTTAAGAGGAATAAAACACAACTTGACGCGCTGTTAAAGGAAACGAATCAGCTTCGTAATCACGCCACACCGTCGCTGGTTATTTTTCTAAACCAGAATGACAGCGAGTGGTTTGGTTACTCCCAGCTCTAACATGGATAAGTCAGAGTTTCTTTAAAATGACATCCGCGCCACGAGTTTGTGCTTTGAGAAGAAAGCTTGAAATTCATTCAGGTCTGTCTAGTAAGGGTTTAAAACGCCACACGAGGGATGGTGATGATGCAAAACGTTAGCGATGATGACCCAGAGCTGATGCACATAGGCAGCTGCGCTTACTGCGACGCAGCCTCTCTCAGGCGTGAGGCCTTCAGCTGCCAGGACGTGAGCCATGACCAGATTATCCACGTGCACCCAGTTCATCCTGGCCTTGGGGTCGCCGAAAGTGAAACTGAACAACCTGCGCTCCACATTCACCTACAGGAGAGGAGAGAGAGGAGAGAATGATTCATATATAATTGGGAAATGAAAGGTAAACACTACACGTTACACACTGATACTCGTACGCTGCAGGGTGCGTGTAGGGGGTTAGTAGAAAGGTTTTGGGAACGTGTGATGTGTACGTGACTCCAGGACAAGCTGTGTGTTTTGTATCGAAACGCTGTTCGATTTTACAGAAATATCAACATGCAGAAATACTGAAAATACTATACTACACTGTATGATATGGTGAATATATCCAGGTTTCTCCATGTTTTTTAAATGATGCACTGTTGCATGTGGCATCAGCGCAACCTGTTTCATTCTGCCATGAGTAAGGCATGAGTGTGAGTGTGTGTGTGTGTGTGTGTGTGTGTGTGTGTGTGTGTGTGTGTGTGTGTGTGTGTGTGTGTGTGTGT
>CM074996.1:1945475-1957398 GCA_037576825.1 Pangasius krempfi | reverse complement strand
TGTGTGTGAGTGTGTGTGTGTGTGTGTGTGTGTGTGTGTGTGTGTGTGTGTGTGTGTGTGTGTGTGTGTGTGTGTGTCAGAGGGAAACAGGACTGTAACTGGAGCTTCTCACAGAGTCCATTAATATTGTACAGCTTTGGGTACATCAGAGCGAGCGAGGACTGAAAACAGCCACGCTGAGACAGAGAAAGAGAGAGAGAGAGAGAGAGAGAGAGATAGAAAGAGAGAATGATGGAGGGAAACACTGAGAGAGACAGAATAAGAGAGAGAGACAGGAAGAGAGAAAGGGAGAGAAAGAGGGACACAGAGAAAGAGACAGAAGAAGAGAGAGACACATACACAAAGGGGTAAAGATGCAGAGAGAGAGAGTGAGAGAGAGAGAGAGAGAGAGAGAGAGAGAGAGAGAGAGAGAAACCACAAAAAGACAGAATGAAAGGGAGAGACAGAGAGGCACAGAGAGACAAAGGAAGGGAGAAAAGACAGAAAGAAGAAAGAATGAAGAGAAGAAAATGAATAAAAGTAACAGTGACAGGTGTTTGCTTAATGAGAAAAGAAAAAATCATAAAAGCAGAAAGAATGAGAGAAAGAGAGAGAGAGAGAGAGAGAGAGAGAAAGAATTACCATCACACGGTGTAGGTGTCTCCTCTCCTCCGGACCGTAGATACCCGAAGGTCGTAACACACATGTCTGCAGCAAGCCACCGCCTTCATAACACACCACAAACACACACACACACACACACACACACACACACACAAAGAAAGAAAATATTTGAAATATTTCATAGCTTCATATACAGTATGTATCTCATTTCAGTAATAAACTGCATACTGATCCATACACAGAAGCACATAGGGTACACACACACACACACACACACACACAGGTCTGAGTGTATGCGAAAGCTACAGACACAGCAGTGTCAGGTTTACAAGACTGCTTGGCCTTATTGTAAAGCTCTAAATTTAAACTGGTGTCAGCAGGTCCACTGGGTTCGGTTGCACAA
This sequence comes from Pangasius krempfi, assembly GCA_037576825.1. Taxonomy (NCBI): domain Eukaryota; kingdom Metazoa; phylum Chordata; class Actinopteri; order Siluriformes; family Pangasiidae; genus Pangasius; species Pangasius krempfi. Next base: position 1,956,392 of record CM074996.1, on the reverse strand, counting down.
GGTACATTACCATAGCGGTACCTCACCATCGTGCACGGGCGCACACACACACACACACACACACACACACACACACACACACACAGCGGAAAAAGAGATGGCTTTCTCCTCTCACGGTCAACGTCAGAGCGCAGGCTCTGTACCTTGTAACGGTCTTCTGTTAGCCGTGAGGACCATGCGCTCGGCGATGGCTTTGGTTCTGGAGTAGTGGTCTATGTGCTGAAAACCACAAAATACACACGAATGAAAATATACAGCTGTAAAAATAAGAAAATCAGTTTTCTATTTACACTCTGATCTAGAAAGCTAGAAATTGTGAGAAACTGTGGCTTGAAGTTTTCTGACATAGAGGAGTTTTACGCTTTGCACTTTCCTCAGTAACAAAAAACAATAACAATCTGTGTTTTTTTTTACTTCAAGAGAGAGAAAAAAGAGAAGTTGGCGAGGTAACGACTGGTTATAGCTGCTATAACATAAGTGAGAACAGGAACTAACCTTGCTTCATGGATGTTTTACAACTTTACATGTAACTATAAAACTAAAAAAATAAATAATAATCAGGACATGCTGTTATAGGAAAATAATCAACTTCACCGTGGTAAAAGTAACTCTGTTTCATCACACCACCATTGATTGTTTTACTGTGACAGCATGACAAGGAGTGTTGTATTTTATACATATAACACCTGAGTATCATCTCGTGACATATGACACAATTATTTGACCTGATAAGAATTTGATCTGTTATGTCACGTCTCCGCTTAAACCAAATTATAAAAATTATTCCCTGTTGTCAAACTGACGTCTTACTTTTCCATCCCCTTTGGAGTTAAAATGGTTATGTGATGCAAGAGGAGGTTTAATATGTGGGTTATAATTGGCACTCACGCTCACAGTATAAACACATGTTCTCCTTGTGGAATTGGTTTTAATTGAAAGGGGAACCGAAATTAAATTCAGGAAAACGAAAAGATAATATCAAAAGGAAGGGCATTTCGTGATTGGTGTAAGAGTAAGTAGAGTTTTAGTGGTCATGCAGAGCCATTGTACTCAAATAAATGCTGTAAAGAAGCCTAAACACGGTAGGACTATAAGACCAGTGATATCTGAAAATGAATGTAGCTACAGGTTATGCTGTGTGTTCACACTGAACACTGTATTTGTTGGAATAATTTCTTGTGCTTGCATTAGAAGAAGAAGAAGAAGAAGAAGAAGAAGAAGATCTTCATCCATGTCCATGTGTAATAATGAAAGCACTGATCCAGAATCAGCGCTCAGAAAATCATCCATTAGTCATCGACTGGTCTGGATACGGACCACGCAAAGTTGTTTTTTTTGTACTCGTTTAACTGTACAATGAATTCCACAGACCCCCCTCAGTATGGATTTATTTCATGAACATTATTTAAATTTGTCAAGTAATATTTCAGAGCTTTCTATTCCTGAACCTTCCACCAATTGGACACAGTAGGTCTTGAGTTTACTTGGTGCTTGGCCCCCTAAATATAATACCTGTGATAAAATGGGTTATGACTGCCACCACAAATTTATTCATTCATTTATTCATTTATTTATTTTTTACTGTTTTAATGAACTGAACTGAGTACTTGAAAAAAAAAATCCTGCACAGAGCCAATAAACATATGAAAATCTGTCTACAGTTCAGTGCCTCTAGCTTCTGTAGCGGTTTATCCGGTCACATGTGTTTATGTAAATTATTTAGCTGAAGGCAGCTCATCAGAGCAGAGACTAGCTACAGGGTTAAAGACATTAGCTCAGGAAGCAGAAGGGTTTTTTTTTTTTTCATTCAATTTTCATTTTAATTGCACTTTAATTAGGCTTGTTTTTACACTGATGTGTCCACCTTTGTCATGTTTAAAGATGACTGGCCAGAGAAGAACATGTTTATTCTCCCAGCATCAAGTTCAAAACAGACATCTTATCTGTTTAGAGTCTGTGATGCTACATAACCACTTCAAATGTCCTCACTTATAGACAATTCAACTGTTAAAGATACAACCAATCAGAAATGCGTGCGCACCACAGTGAGCTTGTTTCCCAAGCAAAGGCTATGAAAAAGAACATTTTGTTCTACTTTCAGGTCTTTTGTTTAGTTTGTGACATGGAATGAAATCTTGCTGAAACCTAGCAACCATGATTGATGATATCAGCTCCGCTGTGTGTACCTCAGACACACTGCGATGTGAAACACAACTGCTGTATCGAACAGTTGAACAAAGTTATGTCTAAAATCTCTCAAATCGAGCTGTTAGACTTCACGCTGGGCGACTGTGTTGTCGACTCTCAACTGATTATTACAGTTACGCTAAAATTTCACTACATAGCAGTCTGTCGGATACGTTTTGTTTGAGGCTCGTGACCAAAATCTACGGTCATGAGCCGCTGCTGCAGCTGGTTCTTTACAGGTTTTAGTTGAATACCCCTAGTTTCGGATCTCAAACTGGATACAGGATCAGCAACTGAGATCTTTGAGAAGTTTGAAAGTAAAGAGATCTGTCCCTCTGACATTCACGCTTGGGTGAAAGTCGCATAGTGAGAGTCGATACGGCTCACAGTACGGAGTTATGAGTGACGATGACACGCAGTAAAGCCGCGCGGTTAATGTGTCTGATCCGGGGTTCATTACTTGCTCATTTACATGTTGGTTGATGAGACGGGAGCGGCTTGTGTGGCGCACACTCACACGCGACAGGTGTCAGGTTCGCTCGGTTCACCTTGCTAGCCTTCCCTACGTATAAACCACTCTCTTACCTTATCCAGAGGCACGCAGGGTACAGAGTCCTCGTCCCCGTCCTCGATGGGCTTCCCAGCAAACACCACGTTCACTGTGCTGGTGTACACCAGTCTGGAGACACCGCGCTCACAACACACTGCAACACACACACACACACACACACACACACACACTGAGCTCCACATGCTCTACTCACACACTCCTACATTTAACTTTGTCACAATAGCTCGTATTGATTGGAGTGAGGAGATGTTTCAAATAAGTGTTTGATTGTGTCTGGAAATGGGAGTCATTAGGTACAAGGCTAATGTTGTTAACAAGTAACTTTTAAATCACACACTTATTTTAGTTCCTGATGGTAAAATGATGTTTCTTTCGCCAAGGAACCAAGAAACCAAGAAACGTAGGGAAACATGAGCTAAAGCTAACTAACTTCTTAAGATTTGTTCCAAATCTCGCACGTGTTAGCTAGCATGATAATAGTTCTGGCCATAAAAATTAGCAGAATGCTAATTGCTAGCTGTCGCAATACCAATACTGTGCTTAAAAATAAAAAAAAAAAGTATATGTTGTTTAGATTTGTTAGGAATTTAGATCTTGAAGCTAATGTCTAATGCTAAAAAGTCGCATTATGATTTCAGAAAAATGTGATTGTGGGGAAATGCATTGAGTAGAAAGTATCTTCAAAAGATTTTTTTTTTTAAATGTAGTGTACTTTGTTGACACACATTTCGGCATACGCGTCCATTACTTGTTAGTGAAATTAGCCTTACAGCTCCAATAGGAAACGAATCATAGACATCTATGTATCATTAGCCTTATAATAAAATTAGCCTCGTGTGAAATCGACTTTTATTATTACTAGCTCTTGTGCAGCAAACATTGAACATCAAACATGTCTCACTGATCGATTACTTTAGATAACAGCATAAAAAATGTAATAATTAATCCCTTTAAGAACCAGACACAACTCGAGGAGCTTGTGATCCATATAAACTTATTATAATGGATTGAATAGACTAATTGAGCAGAGAAACTAGTGGGAAAAAAAAGAAGACTAGCTCACCGTTTATGACGTTGTTGGTGCCGCCAATGTTGATAGACTCCACCTGCCCTTTCCTGAGCTAAAAGGATGAGAAAGAGAAAATAACAACAATTTCTTATGATAAAAGCAATGAATGGACCTCGATAAAGCTGTTTTTTTTGTATGGAATCTATGCAGCTAGCTATCAAACACCTCTTTAATTAGGATGGAGGAAGCTCTTCACTATCTAGTATGGAAGAAATTGAGTCTTATGCTTGAGAATTAGCTGTTGAACAATGAAGCTAGTGTATGATTAGTGAATGTGGCAGAAGAAATGGTAGAATCTCGCTTTTTGCAGGACGTGACCTGGACAGAGTGAACTTTTCGTTCAGAGGAAAGGAGGAAGCGGCTGTGTGTGTGAGTAAAGAACTGTGTGTGTGTGAGTGTGTGTGTACGTAGGAATGTGAGTGAAGATAGAAAAGTAGCCATTGTCCTCATGGATAAGGATTTGCTCAGCAGGTAGAGTGTGTTTATCACTATGGGGTTAATACTTAATTTACCAAGAAATGATTTATGGTATATGCATGTGTTTGTGTGTACTAATCTCTGCTGTGTCCTAATTCGCAGGGAAAATCCTCCTGGAAGTCTGGTCCAGTGAATGAATAAATCAACGGGGGAAAATGCATATGAAAATGTGGCAGGACACTGCAGTAAGTAGTTAGCTAAGTAGCTGAAGTAAGCTACACGCTAGCTTCATTTAAAACTAATATGTCTTTGTAGCGACATGTCCGTGTAGTTTATATGACGTTCACGCTCTCCCTTTTATAGCCATGGTTTTATTAGTCGTTAGCCGCTAATCACACTGTGCTAGGGTACCCTAGGTACATCTTTTTAACTAGTCAGTGTTAATAAGAGAAATGAAACGGACTGAAAGTCTGAAAGTCTGTTGACGTCACTAGCTTTTCTTAGCTATAGGACTGAAGAGGAAATTATGTCATTGCTCAATAATATTCATATAAACTCATATCAGGAGGTAACATTAATTTCACCAAGTGTCACAAATGCAAGTATACCAAACTCCAGTTTAACCAAAACGAGTCCCTGACGATTTGAAGATGCACATTGTCCTAGTCCTAGCCCAGGCCCAAACCTGTTCCAGCATGACGATGCCCCTGTGCCCAAAGCGAGCTCCATGAAGACATGGTGTGTGAAGGTTGGAGTGGAAGAACTCGAGTGTCCTGCACAGAACCCTGACCTCAACCCCACTGAACACCTTTGGGATGAACTGGAACACCGACTGCACCCCAGACCTCCTCGACATCCCAACATCAGTGCCTGATCTCACTAATGCTCTTGTAGCTGAATGAACACAGATTCCCACAGCCTCGCTCCAACATCTAGTGGAAAGCCTTCGCAGAAGAGTGGAGCTCATTATAACAGTAAAGGGGGAATAAATCTGGAATGGGATATTCAACACACAGATGTGGGTGTGATGGTCAGGTGTCTACAAACTTTAGGCTATATAGTGTGCACTTCATTACATGCTCCAACCTCGCTGCTCACCTTGTAGGTGCTAATTTAGAGACTGAACCTCACTTTGTGTGTCAATCATACTCTGTCAGTTTGCTTACAAACAGCAGTGAGGTATTTAAATCCCCATCGACAATATTACTGTATCCAATTCACTCTGAATTGAAAATAAACCACCACTCAGATAGTTCAGTGCTGCTACTCATTGATGGATGGGGTGGGGGGGTGTAGGGGGGGGCAATACTTTGTGCAGCGCAACAGATGGAATTAAGGGAGTAACGACATATTTAATGATAGTGTTTGATGCCGAGTACTAACCTGCTCTGGTCCTGACATGCCATAGGACGCAGTGTGAAATATACAGTCCACTCCAGCACACACCTTATACAAGGTGTCATAGTCACGCACATCACCCTGCGCACACACACACACACACACAACACACACACACACACACACACACACACACACACACACACAAACAACACAACACACATGATACACACTATAAGCTAATATATGTTATGTTTGCACTGTCCCAAAAAGTCTCATGCTTGCTTTAGTGTTTAATGACACCTGGATAGTGTAGATTTGTACCAAAGAGCTGCTGCTGTAATCATTAAGACCGTTCTGTTGCTCATCCCAGGACTCGTACTCAACATCCCTGAACACACTCAACACTGTTTGCTTTTACTCTTCTACACCTGTATACCGTAATGATTTATAATCCCGCTATCCAGTGTCGCCTAGAACAGGATGGGCTCCATTCTGAGTCTCCCTTCTTTGTGTCACCTCTGGCTTGGTCATTAGGGATCTAAACCGTATAAATCCACATCCAGATTTCTGTAAAGCTGCTTCGTGAAAATGTCTATTGCTCACAAAGAGCTTATTTTAAACATTACAACTACAATGAGAATCGTTTCGAGTCCCTTTTGTGTGTTAATTCTTTCCCCTGTGACACCTGAGTGCATCGGCAGGAACGGGGTCATTAAACCGTGGTCCTGAAACCCGAGGCTGTGGTCTTGCCCTGCTCCGCACCTGGCACTGCACTGCTTCTGTTTCATCCAGTTGCCCTGCACCGTTCACATACCCCCCCCCCCTTCCCCCCAACCACTCCAGGGCAACGCTAACACGAGCCGAAGACCGAATCTCATTACCCCGTCATCATTGCTGATCATCAGAGCCATAGTGTAGTGTTTATCATACATGCTTTAAAGTATTGTCACTTCCTCTAGAGGCAGCATTTTTGGTATAGATTTTAAAAACGAATAGTAGGTGCATTCTGCATCAAGACAACAATTATTAGTATTTATGATATGATACTTCACTACGAATTATGGCAAATCATTATAAAAAATAGTTTAGTATACTTTTCATGAGCATTTTAATAACTAATAAATTATCTGGAACACTATTGCAGAGTCTAGGGTCAATGTAACCAAAAAAAAAACCTACTGTGATTGGTCCTTAGAATTAACAGGAGGTTTGCCTAGTAAGTGATCAGAATGGGTTATATTGCTTCAGGAGATCAGCAAGATAAGCCGAAGCTAAAACCATTCAGAGCTTTAAATGTCATGAGCAGGACTTTCGTAATCGATGTGGAACTTAATAGGCAGCCATTGTAGCTGGAATACGACTGGGGCAATGAGCTCTGGCTTTCTTTTTCTGCTGCATTCTGAATTAGCTGAAGTGTTACGACTGTCCCATCCACACTAAACACATGCACTAGTTTCTCAGCATCATGTAAGGTTAGCATACTTCCTCGTCCGGCCTTGTTTCTCAGATGATTAGAAGCAGTTTTTGTTAATTACACACAGGAACCCAATGATCAACCAACATCTAGAGTTCCACCAAGGTCCTTGTCTATAGCTTTTGGTTTTTTGGCTTTACAGTGAAATCAGCACTGAGGGCAGATTTACTACCTCACATCAGTATTTCTGTATTTATCAGGATTTCTGAGAAAGATCTATCGATTTATCCAAGCTTTTATGACTTTGACACAGTCTTTCCACTAGCTGTGTGTCATCCGCATACAAAATGACAGGCATCATTATGTTTGCTAATTGCATGTCCAAGGCACTGGATATAAACCTGAGAGTAATAGTGGGCCTAAAACAGAATCCTGTGGGACACCACGCTTACAATATTTAGTCTCTGAAAAGCTAAGCCAGACGAGAGCTTGTCTGTTTAAACCAATCGTGTTTTCACGATTTTTCAGCCAGAAACAGATCCACAAGCCGATACTAGCAGTAGGTCATGCTTGGTAATCCTTCTGTACTGCTGTATAACAACCTTCTCCAACAGATAAAAGAGGTGTGCAGTAGACATAAGCAGGCTTACCTGCAGGAACACTGCTCCATCGGGAAGCTCCCATCGTGGCTGGTGCAGATCCAGCAGGATTACAGTGATGCCCTGCCTGGCCAGAGCCTTGCCAAGTCTGAAGCCAAAGAAGCCCGATCCCCCGGTCACCAGCACCTTCTCGCCTCCTCCACCCCTCCGAATCTGCTCCGTGCTCTCCAGCCTGACGGAGGTGCTGCAGTCGGGGCTACTGCACAGAGCCTTAATGGCGCCGTTGGCTCTGTTTCGGACTCCTGCACTGCCGGACATCCGGCTACTGCACTTGTAGCTCTGAGAGTGGCACCCGTTAAGGCCCGGCTCTAGTAGGCACCCACGGGGCAGCTGCTCCACTTGACACAAGGACCCGTTCTCCTTCATAATGCACAGCCAGTTTCAGATGCCTGCTCTGTACAGCCAGCCTACAGGGAGACCCAGGAACCCAGGGCAAGGAAAAAGGAGAGTGTGTGTGAAACAGATCTGATTCAGAGGGAGTGAATGAATGCATAATTCACTCCACTGAGTGGCACGGGTGAAGCTGGACATTCCTTACACACTGGTCAGCCAGATGAGACCAGTGCCATCACCTGCCTCTATAATAAATGTGTCAGGTATTTAATCTGCATCAGTGTATAGCATAGATATAAGACACCATCGTGTAATCTCCTCAGATACATCCAATACATGATGCACCAATGGTGCCATCGATGGCCAAATATTCACAGAGAAATGTCATCATCCTGTGGCAAAATCCCAACTACTACTCGGGACACCAGTTTTATTATTTTGCATAATAAAAAAACATTTTATTATAAACATTAACATTGAGTTTGAGGTAACGATATCTTGCCTACGCTCTTAGGCAAAAAACTCTTCACTTGTCTTCACTGGGAGAACTCCTACAACAGCCATGGAGTGGTTCCCTTTCAGAAAGGGTTCCAAGTAGAGCCCATATGAGGAACCAGGCATCTTCAAGCGATCTGTAAATGGTTTTAGGGTTTTTAGCTTTCCAAAGAGCTTCTGCTTCGAACGTTTTCTAGTGGTCACCAAAAGCGCTATATGGATTATAAACAAATGGGGGATAAAATGTTTTCCACTTTAAAAAAAGATTCCAAGTAGATGTACTTAACAAACCTAGAACTTCCCCATTCTGAGGATGCTCTAGATATCAATGGATTCTCAGAGTCTACAGTTTCTTTAAGGGTTTATTGGAAAATGAATTGGATAATTAAAGGTGAGATAATTCTTACCTCTCACAAAGAACCTTTAAGGGTTCCGACAGACAGACAAATGGACCGAGAACCCTTTATGGTGCTAGAGTTAACATTGTTTTCCCCCAGAAAATATATTCCTGAGGTTTCTCGGATAATACGCCAACAAAACAGTGGAGCCATATTATGGAGAAGAGAAAAAATAAATAAATAAAAAAATAAAAAAAATAAAAAAAATTTACAATTTTTTTAAACTGGCACAAAAACTCAAATGAATTACTTGTTACTAGGGATGTAAACCTCAGGCTTCCAAAGGATACGATGCTACTTTGATTCTGAAGGCAAAGATTTGATATTTGACGATTCCACTGAACAGGCTACGATACGAGATATTTTCAATATTTGAAGATACCACTGACTCTGCAACAACACACTTTCAAGTCTTTTCATTTCTTCTGTGATCGAAGACGACTACATAAATAGAAATGAGCACTATATAATATATATTTATAGTAATTCTGTTGCTTGTAGCACTTTCTTTATACGTGTACCATCGCCAGAAAATCCTTGATATTAGAGCTTTTTTTTTTCCAGTTTACCATCAGATATTTCCCACTGTGTGGTTTCTCCACATTCATATTATACTCACAGTGCTGCTCTTATTTACTCTGAATTTCACCTCAGTCCAGTAATCAAGAAAAATTCATCTGACTGTATTGACTTCTTTAAAGCACCACTGATGTATCATAAAATCAACATCACAATATCAGTAACATATCATTATATCACCCAGTCCTAGTGTCCAGCCTAAAGTTTCATGGGCTTCAGTCACAGACGGCTAACAGAACACTGATACTGGACATAATAAAAGGAAATATGTTTTTTTTCCCCCCTCAGAACCAATACTTGATCATGAAAGCGAAATTTAGGCCACTATTTCATGCTTCCCTTCAAAACTTATGCAAAAGTACATTTCTAATAGTCACTTTGCTTCATATAATCACTTCACATGATGACAATTATGACTGAATTACCATCTCAGCAAACATGTCTATGCTCATGTGCAAAAAAATAGAGACAAACGTAAAACTAAAAGAAAGTAGACTAAAGTCTGCTGTACTGTAGACTTTTTTTTTTTTTTTTTTTTTTTAAATAAAGACCTATAGCCTGGTTTATATTTTCATACTACAGGTTCACAACCAAACATCTGCCCTGACGAGAGGTTTATTAAAATTCTGCCCGAAGAGACCAATGCACAAATAATCATTACATTAAAAATAAGTACATTTATGTTTAGTACTTTATCCAAATCTAAAATGTCTGATTAATTAGCGCATGTCTAATGTTCAGTGTTCAGTATTAGTGCACCAGCACACACTTCTTTACTATTTCAGCAATTCTGTGCTTAAAGAGCGTTTTTAATAAGTATACATTATCGTTGTTTTACACTGTAATTTAGCACGCGCTCAGAATGAAGACCGAAACTAAATGTCGCATCTCGTATCATATAACCAATTAATAAAATATGAATAAAACAAACGTATCAGAACACGTGGAGGTCGCTGACAGAGTGATTAATACGGATGTTTGTCAGAGTTAAGGAGAGTTTTACCTTCTTGTCGCTCGTCATGCGCGCGGCGGTTTCTCCATCAGCTGCACCGCCTCAGTGTGCGGACCCCCGGCTCAGGTTCACATCCTCACCTGTCAATCACCTGCTGCCTCACCTGAGACTGCTACCGTAAACCTGCGAGAGCAGGAGCACACCAAGCCAACCAGCAGCTTTACAGCGTTACCGTAAAGCTTCAAAAAGAAGTGAACACCTGAGAATGCTACCGTAAACCTCAGAAAACAGGAGACCAACGCACCTGTAATTGCATCTGATACTGCTACCGTAAACCTCAGAAAACAGGAGACCAACGCACCTGTAATTGCATCTGATACTGCTACCGTAAACCTCAGAAAACAGGAGACCAACGCACCTGTAACTGCATCTGATACTGCTACCGTAAACCTCAGAAAACAGGAGACCAACGCACCTGTAACTGCATCTGATACTGCTACCG
>CM074996.1:1921165-1923665 GCA_037576825.1 Pangasius krempfi | reverse complement strand
ATATGGCGACCGCATCAGAAAAACAAACAAACAAACAAACAAACAAACAAACACACAACAACCACACAACAACCACATGACTGAAACCCAAAGATTAACGCCATCGCAACTGCGCTAGCTATAACAATGTCACCGTGTGACGTCGTCACGGGACACATCACGCCAGAGAGTGACAGGAGTAACGAAGTTTCAGCTCTGATCGAAACATTATCACCTGAATCACTGAACACACTGGAAGGATTTCAGTATAAACATATTACAGAGTGGAGATTTCCTTTAACACACACACACACACACACACACACACACACACACACACACACCTGGATGCAATGTCATTCAAGGTGTCACGTGGGTGTCACTGAACACTGAAATCCTGCACTGCTTTTTGTTTTGTTTTTAGGATTCTACACATACTTTGACCCCATGACCCCATGACCTCATGACCCCAAGACGAGGTCTGTGTAAATCATGTGTAAAAATATTTTGCAGTAATCAGAGGTAAGCTTTTAAAAAAAAAAAAAAAAAAAAAAAAGAGCAATACTGGGGGGAAAATCAGTATCAGATCCAGTGAGATTTATTTATTTATTTATTTATTTTTATTGGCTTTGACAGTGTAACTCATTAAGAAGCCATTTTTTCTTTACTTTAAAAGGGGTGTGTTAGTTGAAAATGGCTAAAAGGTTAAACCAGAATCACCACCTTAACCCACAGCATCTGATTTAAACGTATAAATTATAATTTTAATGCTTATTTAAAAAGAAATAAAAAGAAATAAATACACACCCATTGAGAGATTCATTTATTCCATTCGCTTAAACAGTAAGTTAGTTAGCTTAGCATAGCTAGCGTAGTACAGCATAACTAGCCTTGAGACGACTACAGCCCGGATTTTTTTAAAATTTTTGTTTGAATAAATAAAGGATACTCAAAGTCAGCATCTTGGCGTGATAGTCGAAAGCGACGACCTCTCCCTGTAAGCGCTGTCCCAGGCAGGTGAGGCAGGCGACATGGCTCCCGATGCTGAAATACTCCCCCGGTCCCGGAGCCGCCATCTTCTCCGCCAAACGCAAGCAGCCGGAGCGCAGGACGGAGCGCTTACGTGCTTACGTCAGCGTGCGTGGTGACGACACCACGGCCAATCAGAGAAGGCGGGGGGCGGGGCTACACGGGGCGGGGGCGTATGGGTGCAATAGTAATAATAATAATAATAACAATAATAATAATAATAATAATAACAATAATAATAATTGTTTAGAATAGGATATATATAGCATTATTATTATTATTATTATTATTATTATTATTGTTATTATTGTTGCTGTTGTTGTTAATAATAAAATAATAATAATAATAATAATAATAATAATAATAATAATAATTGTTTAGAATAGGATATATATAGCATTAATTATTATTATTATTATTATTATTATTATTATTATTATTATTATTATTGTTGTTGTTGTTGATAATAGTAATGGAAATATATATCTAATAATAATATATAACAGATTATAATATTGTTTAAATAGGATATATGCTGAATATTATTTAATTCCTATTCAGATATCTTTCCTGGCAGGATGAAGCTCCCAAAAAGCTCCAAGAATGAAACGTCTCAGTCTCTGAGATCTGACGCAGTAGTTCAGTGTGATGAGTAAATGTATACGGAATCAGACACCTCCTTATCGTGGTGTTTTAAACATCGACAGAGTGGAGTGATGAAGCGGAGTAACTGTTACCACCCGAAGCTGATTATTTTCCTTTAGAATCACGTCAGTGCCAATGATTATATTTTTTAGATTTATTAAAGAATTACATTTTTTTTTTATTCGTAAAGCTTTAACTCTGACTGTTATAAAGCACTGACACTAGAGACCCCTTTCATAAATGTTTATGATTATGAGTTCAAAGTAGAGTTCTGGAACTTTTTTTGTTCATAAGAAGGTTCTAGAATCTTGGCAGAACATAGTGCCATTATGCTGCTTTGAAGTTTTAGATCAAAGTACAGGTTTAGTTCATAAGAAGGTTCTAGAATCTTGGCAGAACCTGGGGCCATCATGCTGCTTTGAAGTTTTAGATCAAAGTACAGTTTTAGTTCATAAGAAGGTTCTAGAATCTTGGCAGAACATAGTGCCATTATGCTGCTTTGAAGTTTTAGATCAAAGTACAGTTTTAGTTCATAAGAAGGTTCTAGAATCTTGGCAGAACCTAGTGCCATTATGCTTCTTTGAAGTTTTAGATCAAAGTACAGTTTTAGTTCATAAGAAGGTTCTAGAAGTACAGTTCTGGAATTGTTTAGTGCATCAGATAGTTCTAGAACATCGGTAGAAACTAGAGCTGTCCCTATAAATTTTAGATCTGAGTAGAACTTGATCAGAAGTTTCCGGAACCTTAATAGAAACTCGGGTTTTCACTCCGTTTCGAAGTTTTAGCTCAAAGTAGAGTAACAGAACATTTTCGTTTAGAAGAAGGTTCTAGAAACTCGGTAGAATTC
>CM074996.1:1916165-1918665 GCA_037576825.1 Pangasius krempfi | reverse complement strand
AATGAAAACCTTAAAAGCGTGACGGAAATGAGAGAAACGGCACGTTCGATCTGTGTAGCGTATTACTGGTCCATTGTTCTCAATCGCCGCTTCTACTCGCACCTTAAACATGATACACTGATATTTGACACCTAATTGCAATAAACAATGCAAAATTTAAAAAAAATAAATAAAAAAAAAGGTTTTCATTTGACTTACCCTTATAGTATTAAAAGTAGCACACATATACAAGTCTAAGTGACTCATTAGTGATCCAGATCGACCTTGTTACAGTAAAGTCACAAACACTTCTCAGTTCAGTTAGATCCGTTTCTTACTTAGCATTTACTGAAGTTTAAACAAAAACGTTAATACGTATATACACTTTATGGCTAAAAGTATGTGCACCCCTGACCATCACACCCATATGTGCTTGCTGAACATCTCATTCCAGATTTATTCCCCTCTTTACTGTTATAATGAGCTCCACTCTTCTGCGAAGTCTTTCCACTAGATGTTGGAGTGTGGCTGTGGGAATCTGTGTTCATTCAGCTACAAGAGCATCAGTGAGATCAGGTGCTGATGTTGGTGAGGAGGTCTGGGGTGCAGTCGGTGTTCCAGTTCATCCCAAAGGTGTTCAGTGGGGTTGAGGTCAGGGCTCTGTGCAGGACACTCGAGTTCTTCCAGTCCAGCCTTCACACACCATGTCTTCATGGAGCTCGCTTTGTGCACAGGGGCATCGTCATGCTGGAACAGGTTCAAGCCTCTTAGTTCCAGTTAAGAGAAACTGTAAAGCTACAGCACACAGAGACGTCCTATACAACCGTGTGCTTCCAGCGTTGCGGCAACAGTTTGGGGAAGAACCACATGTGGGTGTGACGGTCAGGGGTGCACATACTTTTGGCCAGATTGTGTACTACATACACTAGGAGTGTAACGATTTAACAAGTTGGATCGATGCATCGATTTAAAAGGCAACAACTGAAATGAACCCATGCGACAATCATACACGGATTATTATCGATTATAATTTAATACAAATTGATTATTATCTAAAAAGGACAAGCAACTGGTGTGTAAAAAAAAAAAAAATCATATTTTTAAACTGATGTGTAAATAATTTAGCAGGCTAGTAACTGCCCGGAACTTCTAATCCTCATCATGATTCATGGATTAACGGCAGGATACACCGGATACCGAGGAAACACAATGGCATCGAATCGTAACCGCATCCGATTCAGTTGTATTGTTAAATATCGAATCGTTGCCTTAAGAATCAAAATCGTATCGTATAGTATCATGTGGAAGCCTGAGGTTTACATCCCTAATGTACACACACATACAGTATACACACACACACACACACACACACACACACTGTGCGCTGTGTTTCCTGCAGGTCGTCCCCGTGGTTTCTGAAGCTCAAAGCTAAACACCGCCTCCTTTTAGAGCGCTTCAGCTGGTTTAAAGAGAAACTCTCGACAGCGTATGTGCGATTACTCCGGATAAGGAGCTGGGACGGGATGTTGTTGTTTACTTTCGTAATCTTCATGATGTAATGCGATCACAGGACAGACAGAGAGAGGACACGCACGCTCTGAGGTGTGAACAGGGACGCCTCCACCACCACCACCTCCACCACCACCACCACCACCACCACCGAGTCCAGCCTTTCTTGGTACTAATGTGCGTACGCCTGAAATATCCTTAAAATATACTTCAAACAGGAAGGAAGCTATTAAAAGAAAAACCTATTTCAGACAGCTGACCTTGCTGTGACCTTGACCATGATCATCGGCTCAGTTCCAAAATCTAACCAGTTCATGTGCTGGTTACGATGATCGTTCCATATAAATCCTGCAAACGTTCAACCGCTCGTTCTTGCGATACCGCGCGAACGACAATCTCGGATGGACGGACGACCCGAAAACGTAACTTTCCCCTCACTCAGGGGAAAAAAAAAAAGAAATTTACTGATTTTTAATTTAGCAATGACGCAAAGACCGGAGCCATGTGCGTTACGACGGAATAATCCTGCTTTCCTTTTTTTTTCTTCCTAAGAATAATGTTTGTTTTTT
The DNA here is from genome assembly GCA_037576825.1 of Pangasius krempfi. Classification (NCBI taxonomy): domain Eukaryota; kingdom Metazoa; phylum Chordata; class Actinopteri; order Siluriformes; family Pangasiidae; genus Pangasius; species Pangasius krempfi. The sequence continues at coordinate 1,916,608 of CM074996.1, read as the reverse complement.
GTAAATGTGAAGACGCACAGACGTGTCGATGTTTTTTTTTTTCTGTACAGCTTGATATATTCATGTGACTGGGTTCTAACTCTGAACGATCTTCCACTCTTTTGCCTCATAAAAAAGAACTAATGCCAATTTTCGTCTGCCCCGGAGTGTAAGTCAGGGATTCCCCAAATGCCCGCAAATAGAAATGATATACTTTCTGGCATTTTGGTTTCTCCTCGTTATTATCGTCACGCTTGCGAATCCATCTTCAGTAAAACTTTCAGCGTAATTTCATCTTCTTGCCTTCTGTTGTTTCTCCGAGTCAGACACGCTCGATGCTGGTGAGGAACTGGCGGGAGATGGACTGAGAAATATGACCCTTTTTTTTTTTTTTTTTTTTCTACGCCGCTGAACTCCTACGTTAGCGCAGCGTCTAGCAAGAAGAGACGAATGTAGGAGTTTTG
>CM074996.1:1898665-1911165 GCA_037576825.1 Pangasius krempfi | reverse complement strand
TCACGAGTACCAAACAGGGACAAAAAATAATACCAGTCACTGATCAAATATAATAAGCAGAGAAGCACTATTAAAAAACCCTATCAAATCACATAACAACACATCTCTCTCTCTCTCTCTCTCTCTCTCTATATCTCTCTCTATCTGTCTCTCTATCTCTCTGTCTGTCTCTCTCTCTCTCTGTCTCTCTCTATCTCTATCTCTCTCTGTCTCTCTCTGTCTCTCTCTATCTCTATCTCTCTCTGTCTCTATCTCTCTCTCTCTGTCTCTCTATCTCTCTCTATCACTCTGTCTCTCTATCTCTCTCTATCACTCTGTCTGTCTCTCTCTGTCTCTCTCTCTGTCTCTCTATCTCTCTCTCTCTCTCTCTATCTCTCTCTGTCTCTCTATCTCTCTATCACTCTGTCTCTCTATCTCTCTCTATCACTCTGTCTCTCTCTCTCTCTCTCTGTCTCTCTCTATCTCTGTCTCTCTCTGTGTCTCTATCTCTCTCTCTCTCTGTCTCTCTCTGTCTCTCTATCTCTCTCTGTCTCTCTCTCTGTCTCTATCTCTCTCTCTCTGTCTCTCTATCTCTCTGTCTCTCTCTGTCTCTCTATCTCTCTCTGTCTCTCTCTCTCTATCTCTCTCTGTCTCTCTCTGTCTCTCTATCTCTATATCTCTCTCTCTCTGTGTCTCTGTCTGTCTCTTGCTCTCTCTCGCTCTGTCTCTCTCTATCTCTCTCGCTCTGTGTCACGCTCTCTCTCGCTCTGTCTCTCTGTCTATCTCTCTCGCTTGGTGTCTCTGTGTCTCTGTCTCTCGCTCTGTCTCTCTCTATCTCTATCTCTCTTGCTCTGTCTCTCTATCTCTCTCGTTCTGTGTCTCTGTCTCTCGCTCTGTCTCTCTCGCTCAGACTTACTCTGGATCTCGATGATTCTCTCGAGGGACGCCGATGCTTTTGGACACGGTTTCTGCTGAAGCACAGACTGAGGCAGTGGGTCCAGCTGCAGTCACACACACACACACACACACACACACACACACACACAAGAGCACAGTGTTACAGAGAGACTGTGACTGGGAGTAATGTAAAGTTACGAGGTAGTGAGGTAGTGAGGTAGCGGTGTGCGGTGAGCACCTCGTCTCCGAGCAGCGCGGCCACACAGGACTCGGAGGCGTCGCAGATGGCGGTGAGGTCGTGACCCCCCTCCAGCACCAGGACCACGCGCCCACCCGCCAACTTCATCAGCTGCTTGGTCAGGTGACCAAAACCTGCGCGTGAACAGCATCATGGGGTAATCATCAATGTAATGTCCTGTGTGCTATGTGCATGTAATTCTAGTTTTTGTCTGCAAGGGGGCGACAAATTACAAACAGTATTCACACACACACACACACACACACACACACACACAGGGTTAGGCAGCTTACATTTGGCGGTGACGCTGTAGCCTCCGAGCGGGGACTGGTGTCCCTCAACGGCGTCGAAGCCGGCCGACACCAGCACCACGTCAGGGGAGAACTCGTTAGCGATGGGCATCACCACCGTCCTGTTAGTGCGCGCACACACACACACACACACACACACACCATTAGCACAGACTGTAATAAAGCACTTAATAAACACCAGTCAGTAAAGTGAACTGGATCCTGGTCAGAGGTCCCAGTGTGTGTGTGTGTGTGTGTGTGTATGTGTGTGTGTGTATATGTGTGTGTGTGTGTGTGTGTGTGTGTGTGTGTGTGTATATGTGTGTGTGTCAGCTCTAACCTGAAAGCTGTGAGATACTCCACATCACCCATAGGAGGATCGACTCCACCCGTCCACGCTATGTTCACATTAAAACCCACACCAGGACCCACACCCACCTGCACAGGTAGAGAGAGAGAGAGAGAGAGAGAGAGAGAGAGAGGGGGAAGAGACAGATAGAGATAGAGACAGACAGGTAGAGAGAGAGAGAGAGAGAGCAAGAGAGAGAGAGAGAGAGATATATAGAGAGAGATTAAAAATGATGTGTATCATAATTTTAAAAAGAATATTACATGATATTAGTGTTTTTCATACTGGTACTATTTTATCATATCTGTCTCACTCTCTCCACCTGTCTCACTCTCTCCATCTGTCTCACTCTCTCCACCTGTCTCACTCTCTCCACCTGTCTCACTCTCTTCACCTGTCTCACTCTGTCCACCTGTCTCACTCTCTCCACCTGTCTCACTCTCTTCATCTGTCTCACTCTCTCCACCTGTCTATATTTGTATTTGTTTCATAGCCACACTTCCACCCCTTTACCTCTTCAGGAGCCCCGCTTCCAGGAAAGAAGTTGCCGTCGTCATAGCGATGCAGGGAGATGTACAGCACGTTGGGGTCGTTGTAAAAAGCCTGCTGGGTCCCGTTACCATGGTGAATGTCCTGTATGATAGGATGGATTAGGGGTTATTATCATCGCTACAGCTCATGGGTGTGGTCAGTGATCTCATTAGAACAGTGCTGGTGTGAGTTTACACACTTGACCGAGCAACACACTCAAGCGAGCAACACACTCAAGCGAGCAACACACACAAGCGAGCAACACACTAAAGCGAGCAACACACACAAGCGAGCAACACACACAAGCGAGCAACACACTCAAGCGAGCAACACACACAAGCGAGCAACACACACAAGCGAGTAACACACTCAAGCGAGTAACTCACTCAAGCGAGCAACACACTCAAGCGAGCAACACACTCAAGCGAGCAACACACACAAGCGAGTAACACACTCAAGCGACTAACACACACAAGCGAGCAACACACACAAGCGAGTAACACACTCAAGCGACTAACACACTCAAGCGAGCAACACACTCAAGCGACTAACACACTCAAGCGAGTAACACACTCAAGCGAGCAACACACTCAAGCGACTAACACACTCAAGCGAGTAACACACTCAAGCGAGCAACACACACATCTGATCTCAAACTGATCACGAAATGATCAATAAACTGTGGAGAATAAAATGGAGTGGTACTCAGCAGGGGTCACCTTATGACAAAACAGTCCTTACCCAGTCTACGATGAGGATTTTGGCCACGCCCAGTTTCTGCTGGAGCAGTTTGGCGGTAACAGCGACCGAGTTGAAAAAGCAGAAACCCCTAAAGAAAATTATATATTTAAAAAAAAAATTATATAACCATAAAATTTCAGTTTATTTTTATTCTCATAACACTTTTAATTCAGAATGAATTCAGCTTCACGTACAGTCCAACACCTTTTTAGCAAAAGAATTTAAATCTTTCCTCTTGACTAAACTTTTAAACATTTGATGATGCCACTGATGATGTCACCAAGAACTTCACAGCTGACCAATAAGAAGCTCTGCTTTAATCTCTATCTCTCTCTCTCTCTCTCTCTCTCTCATCTTTAACTTTTGAGAGAACCCTAGCGTGACGTTTTGCGGTACACTCACATGGCCGTGGATTCCTCTGCGTGGTGACCCGGGGGACGGACGACAGCGAACCCGTTCTGTCAATCAAAAGAAGAAAAAGAAAAAAAAAAAAGAAAAAAAAGAGAGATGACGACAATTCATAAATACATGCCAGAATGTAATGTGATGTCCGCTCAGCGGGGTCAATGATCCATTGATGGATGGGGTTAGAAGGGGGTGCCAATACTTTGTGCATAGCAGCCAGTGTCAGGTGGATCTGGGGCTGTACCTTCAGTTCTCCAGCTGCTACTTTAAAGGCGAGCTCGATGACGCAGCCCACGGCCATGCGCACGGCTCCTGAAGAGTGCATCTCATTCCACACCGTATCACTGTCCACCTGAACACACACGCGTGCGCGCACACACACACACACACACACACACACACACACACACACACACACACCCCACAACGCCCCACTGTTATTCTCTATAACAGCAGCCCTGCCAGCAGCGCAGCTCCAAATCACAGGTTCGTTCTAACGTCTTATCGTTTCTATAGTAACAGTTTATTCACGAGATGGACGGTCCATAAAAAACACGTGCAATCACGTGATAACACAGATAACCTGCGTTTCACAGACGTTCCACAACGTTAAACTGTAACTATAAATGGATAAAAAGTAAGAGTAAGTGAAGTCGTTCTTTAATAAATGAGAAATTAATAATCGTTGGCAAATTGCTGCCGTATAAGCGGAATAAAACATGTGGACAATCTTTTTAATAATCGGTTAAATGGAGGAATAATCGGTGTCTAAACTTATTATTATTAATTGTGTTTATTGATGTTTCATAAACGGTACTCACCCCAATCCCTCCACATGGCAGTACAGCGTACATTTTCTGACTGATTGGACCTGTGAGGAGGAAAAGCATGAAATAATTAAAATATATGCACTTAATATCACATTTCTGTCCGGATTAATATTATTATTAATATTATTATTAATATTATTATTATTATTATTATTATTATTATAGTATCAGGAGGGGTGAAGGTCGAAACCCATCGTAAAACCATGTATTAGGAATGGAAATGACGGCAGCCAACATCTCCTGCACAACCCACGCCTGCCACACACACACACACACACACACACACACACACACTTTCCTTCTCGGCTGGTGACTCAGAGGCGGAGGTGGCAGAAAAGTCTAGAGCCTAAAAATACTCGAGCGTCTGTCAGAGGAGGTTTAGCTCGAGCGGTTCAGCAGACCGGAAGTGAGCGTGGGCCGGAGGCGGGAGTTTCATTATCAGGGGGACGAGGAATCAGGGACGGCTCACAGCGATGGGCTCAACTGCTACGACAGCTCTGTGTGTGTGTGTGTGTCTGTGTGTGTGTGTGTGTGTGTGTGTGTGTCCAGCAACAATGCATGAATGTAACTTTTTTCACAGAGAAACAGTGTGCGTGTAAAAGCCACACGGATGAGAAAACACATCTGCATCACGCCAAATAAAGAACAAAGTCGTAAACGTAAACGTACGTACGGATTCAGAGCGATAACGTAAACGTACGTACGGATTCAGAGCGATAACGTAAGCGTACGTACGGATTGGTGGCAGCATCTTGCTTTCGGGCTGCTTTTCTTCAGCCAGAACTGCGGGTTTTATCAAGATGGACGGAATCATAAATAGCTACAACAACAAAAACAAGTTGATTTTAGTGCAAAAGTGTCCTGCTAGTAAGACGAAGATGAAAAGGAATTTCCCTTTTTAGCGTGACGATGTCCCAAAGCGCACATCCAAACCGACAAAGGAGCGGCTTAACCAAAAGAAGATGGATCTGCAATGTTTTTGCAAGAAAGAGTGAGAAAATATCGCCAAGTCAAGACGATAGACTCTTAGCCAAAAAGACCGAGTGGTGTAATATAATCAAACGGATCTTCGAGACAAAGCAGCAGTTTAGGGGTGTGCACACTTACGCAACTAGGTTATTGCATGTTTTTTATTTTTCAGTTTTTTCCCCTAAGAAAGTTTATGATTATTTTTCACTTTATTTGTGGGCCAAAAGAGACAGACACACATAGAGAGAGAGAGAGAGAGAGAGAGAGAGAGAGAGAGAGATATAGAGAGAGAGAGAGAGAGATGAAGGAGTGTGTAACAGGAAGTGAGGTCACTGAGCTCCACACCTAAGAGCTTCTTGCTGTCGAGTTTCTGGCGGTTGAGGGGGCTGGTGCCGTACAGCAGGGTGTGATACTCCGAGTGCACCGTCTGAATCTCATCGAGGGTCGCCTTCCTGCCCCGGATCCTCTACACACACACACACACACAAACACAAACACACACACACCCCAAAAAAATGAGCATTCTGACACTGTTACTCACTACACTGGTGCACAGTGATACAGCAGATAAAGACCAGGAAAAAGAGTGCACATAAAGTTTGTTTTTGTTTTCATGTTTTCAGTTCAGTATTTAGTGTTAATCATTTGGTGGCCATTTTCAGCCAAACAGCTTATTCATGCAGGTCAATATGAAAGTTAAAGAACATTACAAATACAGTATTTGCAGAATCTCATACTGTTGAATTCCTGAGAACACTGTTGTTCATTATTGTTCAGAAATGACGCTCCAGTAGCATTAAATACTGAATGGCCATTTGACTGAACACAAAATGGTGGTCTCTGATTTTTGTACAGAACTCTACATTCAAATTTCAGGCAATTTATGAGTCATTGCTGGTTAAAAAAAAAAAAAAAGAGCAAGGCTGTAGTTCCTGCGGCGTGCCAGCAGGCGGCGCTCTCACCTCACAGCGGCCCAGCAGTCCCGTCTCCTGCAGCCTGGACCACACGCTCTGGATGCGTCCGGCGTGCTCCGGGTGGATGTGTGTGTTCCCGCACATGCACTGGTGCTTCAGCATGAGTGTGTCATACACCAGACCTGAGAGGAGGAACGTAAAAAAAAACGGACATGAGGAACGAATCGGAATCACAAGCGCGCTAATGAATAAGTCTTTATAAACTGATCCATGGCGGTGTTACTGTTACCGCGGTGAAGCGGATTATTTTCAGCACAAACATGACGTGATATTTTCCTTTTATACCACAGCACTTTGCTAATGCTTGGTACCTGTAGTGAAGAGGTGCTTGATGGGTAATTCTCCCATGGGCGTGGCTTTAAGACTGGAGGTGATGGGGGACGACTGTGCTCTTCCCAGAGGCCTGTGCGGCATTCCCGTGATGGCCAGAGACGCCTGGAACACGTTCAGCTGCTGCAGGTGCTGCTGCTCCGAGAACTGCAGACGGAGAAACACTTGACTTTCGTTACAGTTCAAACTAAAGTGTGTGTGTGTGTGTGTGTTACACAGAGGTGATATAAAGGCCGAGTGTGTGAGGCTGAGAGGTCGCACTTCAGCCTCGACGTCGTAGCCATTACTCCTCAACGGGGAGTTTGTTACGCCTTCGAGATCCTAAAACACTCCTGGATGTGAAAGGATGCAGAAGGTGTTCTCAGTTCATCTATGAGCACTTTAAAGGTGCAGTCTGTCATTTTCCAAAGTATTTCTGGACCTGAAATAATTCTATCCTCTTAAAGGCACTGCAGTGAAACTGTGAATCACAGTACTGCCATGCAGTGGATTTTTTTTATTTCAGGTTTATATTCACACTACGTTCCAGGATGGAAATCAGCCCCGCCTCCAGATAACCCAGATCTCGCTGGCTCCACCCCTTTTCCCTAAAATGTTAAATTACAAACTGCTCCTTTAACCCTATAAATTTGTGTGCTGTGTCCTGTGGTGATGTTTCTGGAGGAAACAAATATAAACACAAATGGAGGAAATGCTAATTGTTATAATTGTTAAAAGCGCAGTTAACAAACTTAAAGCTAGCTGTTGTCAAAAATCCAAACAAACAAAAAGAAACCTTCCCTTCAGGCTAGATAACATTCCCACTACGCTATTTCCCATCACTGTTTTGAACTCAGGTCCCTTTTTTTGTAATCCAGGAACCTTTTTACAAACCCAAAAACCTTTTATAGGAACTTTTTCTTTTCAAAAACTCGACTTCAAGAACCTCAAGGAGCTCAAAAACCTTTTGGAGATCCCAGGCAGGACACCGTTAATGAACTTCTTCCACAGACTTGAGAATCTTTTCATAAATCTAGAAACTTCTTTTTCAGGAAGTCAGGAACCTTGCACGAGGTCAAGAACATTTTCACACAATCTTTGCAGAACCCAGAAACATGTTCACAAACTCAAGAACCTTCTTACAAATTCAGGGCCCTTTTCAGGAACCGAGGAATATTTTCAACAAATCGAGAATATTTTCAAAATTAGCAACCTTTCATATATTCAGGAATCTATTTACAAACTGAAGAATATTTTCATGAACCGAGCAACCTAGGAGCGCTTTCAGGAACCTTTTTTTTAGGAACTCAAGAACCTTTTAATGTACTCAAAAAGCTTCTTGCAAACCCGAGAGTCTGTCCAAGAAATCGGGAACCATATCATGAGCTTGGGAACCTTTTCAGGAACTCAGACACCTTTTCAGGAACCTGTGCATGAACTCAGGACCATTTTGACGGATTCAAGAACCTTTCTGCTATTTCATTCTGGTCGAGAACCTGGGAATCTTTTCACAAACTCAGAAACATTCTCTGGAACCCAGAAGCATTTTTAGGAATCCAGGAACTCAAGAATCTGTTCACTCGGGAACCTTTTTCAGCACGCCATGTGCAGCTCTTCATCCTTTACAGACGTCAAGACAGGTACTGAATCACATGGAGGACTCCAAGCAGAAAAGTGTGTGTGTGTGTGTGTGTGTGTGTGTATAAATTTAGCTGTGGACAGACTAAACACAGCTCAGCGAGCGAGAAAGTCAGGGAACGTCAGGAACCAGTACTGAGCCAACAGAACCGTCTCCAACTGCCAAAATGCTACTTACACATTCTCCTGCTGTAAACAGCCGTCCTGCCTGCTTTCTATCATCCTGTGCATGCGTGTGTGTGTGTGCGCGCACGTGTGTGCGCTTGTGTGTGCATGTGTGTGCGTGTGTGTGTGCGCTTGTGTGTGCGCTTGTGTGTGCATGTGTGTGCGCGTGTGCGAGCGTATGCATGTGCATGTGTGTAAGACAGGAGCCATGATTTGAATCCAAGATAGTAGGCAAGTTTCTACAAAGTTTCTCATGGTCTCAAGAACTTTTTTAGGAACCTTTCCACAAACATTCGCTAACTCAGGAACCTTTTCAGGAACTTTTTTTAAACTAACTAAAAAAAATTTTTTCAGGAACTCAGCAACCCTTTACGGGTCTTAGGAACCTTTAGACAAAACTCAGAAACTTTTGTAAAAAACTCAGGAACATTTCCACTAATTCAAGAAATGAGTTAGAAACCCTTTTAGGATCACAGGAACCTTTTCAGGAACCCATCATTTTACAAACCAAGGAATTTTCAAAAACCCTCTTCAAGAAAGAGATTAGGGACATAAACTCAAGAACCCTTTCAGAAACACAGGAATGTCTTCAGGAATTAAGGAACTTTTTTTCCAAGAACTAAAGAACTCCTTGTTGAAACACAATCCAGCCACATCAGCTTTGATTATCAAGGAGGCGTGGCCTATTCATCTGTCAGTCCAAGTCCAGAAGGCATGGCCTTTTTACCTCAACTACACAGAAATGACCTTTGTCCAGAAACTGAAGATCCTTTTCATGAAGCTCAGGAACCTTTTCAGGAACTGTAGAACTTTTCATGAGTTTTTATAACCTCGTAAAACTTTAAAAGGACTCGGGAACATTTTCAAGAACTCCTTTTAGAAACCTTTTTTTTTTTTAAAGAAACTGAAGAAACCAAAAGAACCAAAGAGACTTTGGTCTTTGATCTCATGGATGTTTTCAGGAACTGAAGAACCTTTTTATGAGTTTAGGAATATTTTTTTCAGGAAGTGAAGAAATCCAGGAACTAAATATATGTTTCAAGAATCCAGGAACATTATCAGGAACCAAGGAACTTTTTCAAAGAATTCAGGAAGCCCTTGTTGCTATGCTAGCTAACTCCTTCAGGGTGATAAGCCTCAGTTTCTCAGAAGGTTCCAGAAGCTCAGCGGAAAAACACAGCTGGTGAGCAAGAAAGAGGAAAAACAACATGGCATGTTTTCAACGTACGAGACAAGACACATGACTCGCTCAGGAGATGGACAAAACACACACACACACACACACACACACACACTTTCTTTCACTGCCTCTTCTTTATTTAGAAAAGATGCTGCATTTCTCTCTCTTCCTCTCTCTCTCTCTCTCTCTCTCTCTGTATATTTCTTCTCTCGCCCCTCCTTCTTCAATTTCAGAGGGTGTGTAGGATCACATTTGTATTCCAGACACTTGCAGAGACAAGTGGAGAAGAAACAGACACACACACGAATACAAAATGTGTGTGTGTGTGCGTGTGTGTGTAAGTAAAAGACAGGAGCCATGATATAAATCCAAGTTAGTAATAAGGTCCTCACGGTCTCCAATTTGTGTATTTGTAGTATTTTAGTTTCATTTTCACCAAATCAAGAACCTTTTGATGAAGCCAGAAACCAATCTTTAGGATCCCAGGAAACTTTTCTGGAACCTTTTTTTTTTTTTTTTAACAAACCAAGTAATTTTTGCAGGAACTCAAGCAGTTCTTGTCATAACCTCTCAAAACATTTGAGGAACTTGGGAAGCTTTTCACAAATTCAAGGATAATTTCAGGAGAACCTTTTCATGAGCTCCAGAACCTGTTTTCAGGAACTGAAGATCCTTTTTTCACGCTCACCTTTTCATGAACTCTGAAACTCATGAACTCGCTTTTTTTTTTTTTTCCAGGAATTGAATAATTCCACTCAGAAACCGGAGAACATTTTCCTGTTTGGGGAGCCCTCAATGCTCAGAAACATTTTTCAGGAAGTGAAGAAATCCAGGAACTCGGGAAGCTCAGGAAGTGTTTCAGGAAAGGGAGAACCTTTTCACAGGCTCAGGAACTGAAGAACCTTCCCACAAGCTCAGAAGCCTTTTTCAGGAAGTGAAGAACCTTTTCATGAACTCTGAAACCTTTTTTCAGGAAGAGAAGAAATCCAGAGACTCAGGAAGCTCAGGAACCCTTTTTTTTATGAGCTCAGGAATCTGGGGACCTTTTAAGAAACCAGGAAATTTTCAGAAGAACTCAGGAACCTTTCGTTGCAATGCTAGCTAGCTAATAGTGAGCTAATGCTTGTCAGGATCATGCACTTCGGTTTCTCAGAAGGTTCTGGAAACATGGCTAGCGAGCAAGAAAGAGGAAAAAAAACAGCGTGGCATGTTTCAACATATGAGACAAGACACATGGCTTGAGAGATGAAACACACACACAAACACACCCACACACACACACACACACACACACACACACACACACACACACTCCTTTACTTTTTTGTTATTTAGAAATGATGTTGCAGTTCTCTCTCTCTGTCTCTTTGTATATCTCTTTCTCTCTCTCTCTCTCTCTCTCTGTGTATATCTCTCTCACCCCTCCCTCTCCTTCTTCAGAGGGTGTGTAGGATCACATTTGTATTCCAGGCACTTGGAGAGACAAGTGGAGAAGGAGCAGAGACAAACACACACACACACACACACATACTTTGTACCTGAATGTGTGTGTGTGTGTGTGTGTGTGTGTGTGTGTGTGTGAGCGTGCACAATAGTCTAATATCTGTGCTTGACCACAAAGGTGTTTTAGAGGACGCTGTCTCAATGAGATGACTAAACTCACAACAACTATACCACAACACCGCCCCCAAATGCTTTGTAATATGCCTAACGCACACACAGACACACACACCGACACACACCGACACACACACCGACACACACACACACACACACCAACACACACACACGGTGGGTTGTGATTGGGTGTGAAGTGCAGGGCAGACGAAACGGGGGCGAGAGGAGGCGATGATTCACCCTGGAGAGATGAGTCAGAGATGGACGCTTCCATTCATAGGGCAGGGCGTGCGTGTGTGTGTGTGTGTGTGTGTGTGTGTGTGTGTGTGTGCGTGTGTGTGTGCGTGTGTGTGTGTGTGTGTGAGTGAGTGAGTGAGTGTGTAGGCATGTGTGTCTGCTGCAGCAGCAGAAGGATGCAGTATGAATTCTAATGCTTTTTTGGATTTTTTTCCTCAATGATCTCAGGGAGAAGGAGGAGTCTCTCTCTCTCTCTCTGCCTCATTCATCCCTCATTCAAGTGTGTGTGTGTGTGTGTGTGTGTGTGTGTGTGTGTGTGTGTGTGTGTAGACGAGTGATGAGCGTCACACCCCACTGCAGAGCCACTTCTTCGAGCTTATGTTATGCTAATGAATGCGCAGCGACACATGAGTGCCTGACTCACTGCGCCAGCGCCGCCATCACCACACCGTATCATCACATACCCACAGTAGTGCCCTAGTTCGGGGACACGGAGTGCACACTACCTAGTAAAGTCACCACTTCAGCACTCCCCAAAAGTAAGTGCCCCCCCTCCCCCAATCGCCTTCCCCATTACTTCCACTTAAATTCCCATGTGAAAGTGTGAGTCACCTTACCTGATTATCTGAACATTGTAAAAAAAAAAATAATAATAATAATAATAAAAAAAAATAATAATAATAATTAAAAAAAATATCAAAAACATTTTGCTTACGACTCTGTATCTGTGTCAGTCCCAGGGAAGGGGGCGTGGCATGTGCTACTTTTAGTCCCAGTGAAAGAGGTGTGGCTTGTGTACCTGTTATTCCTAGTGAAGGAGGCGTGGCCTGTGTAAATGTCAGTCACAGTAAAGGAGGCGTGGGGTCTCTGTCAGTTACAGCAAAGAGGAGATGCCTGTCAGCTGCAGTGAAGGAGGTGTGGTCACTGTGTCTATCATTCCCAATGAAGGAGGTACAGGAGGTGTGGCCTCATTACCTACTAGTTCAGATGAAGGAGGCGTGGCCTCTGTATGTCAATCTTAGTAAAGGAGATGAAGGAGGCATGGCCTTGTTACCTGTTAGAGCTGTTGAAGGGGGCGTGGCCTCTGTGTGTCAGTCCCAGTGAAGGAGGCGTGGCCTCTGTGTGTCAGTCCCAGTGAAGGAGGCGTGGCC
>CM074996.1:1895448-1898565 GCA_037576825.1 Pangasius krempfi | reverse complement strand
GAGGCGTGGCCTCTGTGTGTCAGTCCCAGTGAAGGAGGCGTGGCCTCTGTGTGTCAGTCCCAGTGAAGGAGGCGTGGCCTCTGTGTGTCAGTCCCAGTGAAGGAGGCGTGGCCTCTGTGTGTCAGTCCCAGTGAAGGAGGCGTGGCCTCTGAGTGTCAGTCCCAGTGAAGGAGGCGTGGTCTGTGCACCTAACGCTCCCTCATTTCTCTCTGATTAAAGCTGAACTGTTTGCGCACGCACACACACACACACACACACACACACACACACACGGCTGACACGGACGCGTGTCACACTCGGGCTGCAGCATTGTGTGGGACAGAGCACGGACATCAGCGCGGCTCGGCGACGTGCGTCAGCGCAGCCCCGATTTCATCAGCGCCGCTTTCGTAATGTGTTAAAGTGCAAAGGCTGAAGGACGTTACACAAAGGAACTGAACGAGAGCGCGAGAGGAAAAGCAGAGCCAAATATAGCAGACAGCAGGACGAGTGATGAAATAACAAAGAGCAGCTACGCTCATGGAAAAAGCGCTCAAAGATCGAGGAAGTGCTGGAAAAAAAAAACGCTAAAAAAAAGGCTTTCAGGGTTTCAGAGAAGCTGTTACGCAGCACCAGACACTCGAGCTCCGGCTGTCTGGGACATTTCTACATTATTAATATTATAAAAAATAGAATAGTTAACAGTATAGATAGTTAACAGTATAGATAAACATATAGGACTGAAAACATACTTGCTTTCACCTGGCATGTTTGCATTTGCCGGATTGTTTATTTCTATTATTTTGAAAATGATTTTTAAAATGATTTCAGAACATTTAATACTTTCTTATAATATTAAGCTACTACCGATATACTGTCTCATCGCACCTTAATAAAGATGTACAAATTAGATGAAAAAAAAAAACAAAGAAAGAAATAAGAAGAGAAAACTCCCCCTCCTCACCTGCCTGTAGGGGTCGCCCTCTTCATCGCACTCCTTCAGCTCGATGGCTTCATCTTCGTCCTCCTCTTCCTCAAGGTCGCTCTCCGTGCTCTCGCCTTTCAGCGGGACCACGCGCTCAGAAGGGGGCGTGGTCTCACCCGAACTTTCTTTGCTTAGCCCCTCCCTCACACGCTCAGGCCCCTCCCCCCACTCCTCCGGCATCTCCGCCGTCTCGGTAAGCTCCTCCTCCGTCTCTTCCGGGTGGGTGGGGGGTTGACGTGGGAGCTCCGCCCCTTTGGACAGGATCTAACGGAGAGATGTAAAATTGATATTTACGTTTTTATACAACTTTCACTGTGACGTGAGCTTTACGGTGCAGCTAATAAATCTAACAGAGGGAGAGGAAAAAAGAGAGGCTGGTGAGGGAGCGACTGTTTATCGCTGCTAACTAGCGCGCCGTCTTGTGCTTTGTGGTCAAACTGCTGTGGTCTAAGAGAAATAATGTGGTAGCAGCAACCACGCTCGAAAAACAATAGTAATAATAAACGTCTATTTATAAATGTTGATATAAAATATTCAACCAAATAAGTGAAATTATAAACACAAGCATTAATCCAACGTTCATCTCAAACATAAGACAATATTCATAATGATGGGTGTCAATATTCCAACATAATGTCTTTGCACTCCTATTTATTTATACTCGCTAACGCAGTAACTCAGTGTTACCTTGTTGAGCTGGTAGTGTTTCTGTTTCTCCAGGAAATGTTGGTGCTGCTGCTGGATGACGAGGTGCTGCAGCGCCTGCGGGGTCTGCGGTAACGGAGCCGACTGCGTGCGGGCCAGAGGACGGTGCCGCGGCAGTTTACTGACCGTCCGCATGCTGCTGGACACCCGCTCACCCGTAACCAACGGCGACTGGCCGTACATGGGCACTGAGAGGAGTGAGGGAATGTTAACACTGCTGCTAATGTTCACTGTTTTCATAACCAGTACCTGTACATATGTGTGTAATGGTGCGTGTGTGCATGTGTGTGTGCGTGTGTGTGTGCGTGTGTGTGTGTGTGCGTGTGCGTGTTACCTGCGAGCAGCGCGCTCTGTTGCCGGGCCTGCTCCAGCAGGAGGACGTGCTGCAGTAGGGAGTTGTGGCTGCTGTGGCTGTTGGAGGCTGACGGAGGCTCCGAGTCCAGACACACGGACACGGACGAGCCGCTCCCGAACTTCCCCAGCACGCCCCCCTGACGCACCCCCTGCAGCTGCCGCTCCGCCTCCGGCTGAACCCCGAGCTTCTGAGGAGCCTGATGAGTTAGACAGACGTTAGAGTATATAATCGTGTCTAAGGTAAGATGGAGAAGAAGATGTGGTGCAGGACTCACGGTGATGTGTGCGTTAGCCGGCAGACCCAGAGAGATGTTGGGCAGAGACGGAGACGTGTACAGACTCAGAGGGCTCACTGCTCCGTCTGCGTTCAGAGACTGGTGCAGGGAACGCAGCTGCTATACACACACACACACACACACACACTAAAGTGAGACCTTCTGAGGTTCTGCACCAATTAACATCTGTACACATCTGTAAATCCAGTCTAATGCTCATGCTGCTGTCTCGGCTAGAACGACTGGAAACAAGGGGCAGAGCTCAATGGACTGACAGGTGCGTAGAAACACCTACATGTTCTCATAAAAGCCCAGGAACTAAAATTCAGAATTAAAATCCAGGAACCTAAGAAGAAACTTAAGCCTAGACATTTATGCCCAGGAATATTAGCCCAGGAACTAAATTCCAGAAACTCAAATCTAGACATTTAAGTCCAGGAATTTAAGACCAAGGACATCAAATCCAGGAACTTAAGGCCAGGTTCTGTAGCCAAAGAACTTAAGACCATGAACTTTAACCAAGAAACTAAACGCCAGAAACTCTGACCAAGGAATTTAAGCCCAGGAATTTGAGTCCGGGAACTAAAGTCCAGGAATGTAAGCCTAGGAACCAAAGCCCAATGACTTTTTATAAACTTTGTCACGTTGTTGTTGAATTTCTGCATCTTTCGATAAATCTAGCAAAAGCTTTTTTTTTTTAGTCACAATGACGATGACGAGCCTTGCTATGGAACAGTAATAACCGCTCGTGATGATGTGTAAGTTACCAGGACTCGAGTTCATGGCTGAGGCCGGTTTAAGCCGAACAAAGTCTGAGCG
>CM074996.1:1875156-1885156 GCA_037576825.1 Pangasius krempfi | reverse complement strand
CTCCTCCTCCGCCACCACCACCTCCTCCTCCTCCTCCGCCACCACCACTCTGTTCACCGACACCTCCAGCCACCGGACTCTGCATGCCCGAGGGCAGCGAGCTCTTCACCTCCACCACTGAGAGAGAGAGAGAGAGAGAGAGAGAGAGAGAGAGAGAGAGAGAGAGAGAGAAAGAAAAAAGAAGGAATGGTCACATATTGCACATCAAATTGGGACAAATATTTAGATGTAATTTCAGGAAACAACATTTTCAAACAGCGCCGTGGAACTCTGGATCCTGATTGGTCAGAATGTGCTGATTTGTTTCTATAAAAGCAGCTCTGACTGTAGTGCAGCTGCAAGTCACGTTACAAACGTGTGTAATCATTGACAGGGTGAAGTTTTTCTCCTTTTAAGGAGGTATTTATTTAACATTTATGGAAGGAGTCTCCAGTGTCAGTGCTCTGTAACAGTCAGAGGTAAAGCTGGAGGAACTTTAGGTTTTCCGACATCTTCAGGACAGAGGAGTTTTACGCTTTGGGGATTCTCTTTTCTGTTTTCGCAGAGAGAGAGAAAAAAAGAGAGAACGGTTGTTTATAGCTGCTATAACGTAAGTGAGAACGGGAACGAACTTGTTTTGCGGACGTTCCACAACATTAAATGTAACTCCAAAAGAATTAAAAAGTACGATGTGTAAATGTGTAATAAATTCAAAATCAAACGTGATCGTTGGTAGATTGCTGAGGTATAAGGGGAATAAAACACTTCAGGATGTGCTGTTATAGGAAATGAATCAACTCCGGGGTGGTAACTTTAACTCTGCTTCATCGCACCGCCGCGTTGTTGACTGTTTTCTGATAACATCATGACGTGGAGTGTTTTATTCCTTACATAATACAATGTGGTTTACTCTCGACCAGCGACTTGTACCGCAAACAAACGTTTGTTAGCTTTTAATTTCTTTGGATATATCTTTTTTTTTTTAAATCATGTTTTCACAGTTGATTGATTGAATCATCAGCATGGCTCAACTGATGTTTTAAAAGCTCGTTATTCCTAAAAAAAAAAAAATCGAATTTGCAGTAACGCACACAATGCTCCTTTGGGTCAGAGCTGATTTAATTGATGTCTCGCGAGAGATTCACTTTAACGATCCGTAATGTGATTCATCCACTGACACACAGGCTGCATCCCAAACCACACCCTAGTGTTGTAATACAGGAAGTAACAGCTGATGGCACACTATTTTCACACACACACTATTTAGTGCACTAATATCTGATTTAGCGATTTAGCGTCAGTGAAAACGTAAACGTCAAAAATGATGAGAGAAATGAGACTTTCCTCAAGTCCTTCCTTCTTTCCCCAAACACACGAGCTCACTATAATCGCTGGACAAAGTTCATTCTGACGTTTTTAGCGTTTCCTCAGCTGCTCGCCGTCACATTTTTGTCAGGACTGCAGTTAAAAAATAAATAAATAAAAAAAAAAGGCCAGTACGACTAGCCATGGCTGAATTATCTCACTATTTCAAGATGTTAAATAATGAATCAGCAAATATCTGCTCTGGTTAGAAACAGCAGCAGGTTATAAAAGACTAGATCATGAATATTAATGAAATCCTGCTTTGAATGAATGAATATTCATAACTAGTGGGAGGTTTCAGGGAAAATAGGGCCGACTGTCAGAGTGAAATATCTCTCCGCGTTTCCCAGAAGTAAAATTCCAAAATCGCCGTTAAAAAACCGCTTCATCTCTGACACAATTATACTTTTAAAGCCGCTCGCTAATGCTGTGTATTTGCCCCATTTGGCTGCGGCGTGTCCCTGCTCCTGGGTGAATTAGCGTCTCTGTAGCGCCTCCACTGCTAACCTACTGCCACATCTGGCACCGTCTCAGACACCCGCCTGCAGCTCCTGCCTGCTTCCTGCTGTCTCTTCTTCTTCTTCTTCATCCTCATCATCCATTCTCTACCATCACTCCGTTAGCGTGAGACAGATAGCGCAGGAGAAAACTCCAACTCGCTCCAAAACAGGGCTGAAAATAAATAACGAGGCAGAGGCACGCCGGGGCACGGTTCAATCAAAACTCCTCAGACGGGTGTGCTACAAACTTGATAACCTCCGAGAAAGCAATTTAGCCGTGAACATGGCATCGGGAGAGTCGCGGCAATTAGTTATATCGGGCATCATTCCAGGTGAAAACAACAATCTCGGAGAGAGAGAGAGAGAGAGAGAGGGAGAGAGAAAATGGGCATCTCAGAAAACACAGCACTTTGATCTGATATTTCAGATATCAGATATTTGATCTGACGGCATTTCACAGTTTGCGAATTTGTGCGTCAGAAATCGCATCCTGAAGTCCTGGGATTTGAACTCACAACCTTTCTGTGACTGTACGGGAGCTTTCATTATTCACCGATTACTCTGCGTACTGCGTCCGAAATTTCACACTGCACATAATTAAACAAACCAAAAAGGAAAAGCAAAAGAGTCGTCAGGGGGACGTGTAGGGCTGAGAACGTTCATGAACTGGTCAGCGATATGACGATCGCTTTCTCACTCGGAAGCAGAGCGAGTCCGCTACGCCGTGACGCTCTCGGACCCGAGTGTGCGTTTCTGAGTGTGTTCTCGCCTGCCTAAAGAACCGCACCGGGCCAGAGAACACACCAGGGTTCTGTTCCGACACACCAAACACGGCACGGTAAATACGTAAAAGGACTACAAAAAAATAAAATAACACAACCTCACAACTAAATGCCCCTACTGCTGCCTAGCGTTACAGGAAGATGCCCATTTCCAAACCACCAACTCACAGATTGTTGTTTTTCAGTGACATGTTGCATAAACGACGCTACAACAAGAACAGACCAGCAAAAACCTTGTGACGAGGCTTTTTTCCACAAGCTAGACAAGCTCGATAATCTGATCCTGAATGTTAGGATGGTGTGAAACCTCAAACAGCTAACGGGATATCGAGAGGCTGAGAGTGGACGATCGGGTCAGTCGGGGAGTCTCAGGTGCGAGACCGAAAAAGCCAGCAGCACTGCAGCGGACACATTAACTCATCTGTCACATCAGTCTGTCACTCGGGCGTCCGCTCCGCTCCTCCGCCTGCCTCGGTTTACAAACACAGCAGTGCAGAGGATGCGTTCGGATTGCTCGCAGATCAGATTAAATCCCCTCCATCACCAGCGCGAGTGCTAAATATAACATGCGGCAGTCTAGGGCCCGGGTGCTGGCTGACCGCTTCGAGCTGCTGACGTCAGAGCGTGCAGATGAGTTTAGCACGGATTTCCCCCCGGAGACAAACGCTGAGCTATTTACAAACAAGTCTAAACCACGTAAGTCGATCAACTAATGAACTCGTTAAAACTGGTAATTGGTAAATTGGTAAATTCATTACTACATACAGAAATAAAACCAGAACATATGAGGACACTTCCATACTGGGAGAATGAGAAGTATGATATATTATCACCCTCTAAATTATATTATCTAACGCAGTACAGTTAGCTCCAGAATTATTGGCACGTTGGTAAAAAAACGCCTTTGTGGTTACATGCTTCAGTTTTGTTAGGGGGCCAATAATTGTGACTCGTATGGTTTTGTTTAAAAAGATTTCTTTGATAATACATTTTTTTCAAGCGTTACATTTCTCTCATCATTTCAGTATTTAACATAACTAACAACAAAATCTTTTTTTTTTCTACCTATCTTTAGGTATCTGCACTGGTATTATCTGAACACTTCCAAAACATGAGAATTATTCTAAAAAAATTAATTAATTAAATAAATAAATAAATAAATAAATCTGCCTGAATAAAACTCCACGCTGCTCTCCAGAGTCATCCTCATTACAAATATCGTGTTCAAATGGAACTTTAATTTGTGATTTCATCGTAAGGTAAACACTGTTGCTAGGCAACCAGGAATTATGAACTCCGAGTGTGGAAAATAATCAGAAAATACATTTTATATTTTCATATTTCCTACTTTATACTGCGCATAATTCGTTGTATAACATACGTCTTAACGTGTCTCGAGAAGGAACTGAAGCCATACGCGTGAAAGGCGACTTGATATGAGTGAAAAAAACAAGTTCATGGATATCAAATGGCCTTAACTAGCTAACTAGCAGAGAAACTAGCTAGTAGCTGAGACTAGCAATATTAGCTAGCTAGCACACAGCTGGCACAGCGAGAATGGAAACCAAACAGAACCACTGGGAATTAGGGCGGCACGATATTGAAGAAAAACGCGATATGCGATAACTGGTTAAATAATGCGATATGCGCTACTATAATGCTATAAGTGTGTAAAATCATTATATATTTATATATTTAAAAACTGAAAATGACTTAACCACCACAAATGTTTCATGCTCTTTTGAGAAAAAGAAAGCAGTCTCTGCTGTCTGCGTTGCCCTAAAGCTTTGAATTTTTCGTAACTTTTTGAAGTATTAAAAGAATTCGTTATCGCGAGCCCTTGCGATTATAAATATCGCGATATTTACATTTGCGATATTTCGATAATTTCGATATATTGTGCAGCCCTACTGGGAATATCAACGTTTCCCTCTGATAAAGTGTGTGTACGTCTGAAATTGCACCGCAAGTTTAGGCACACGCTAATTTTCAGCTGGCGCGCTGAGAAACGTCAGCATGGCGTCGACAGCTGGTGTGCTGTCAGAATTGATCTAATCGTTTCTTTAAGGAGGCTCTGCTAATGGTTTGTTTGCTTTTCACCATCGATGAAAGTCTGACCGATGAACGAAAGAGTTCAGTCAACGTTCTTTAATTATGCACAGCTTGAAACCAACCCAAACAGAAAACAAGCAAATTTCGCTCTGATTCGCACCTGAAAAACGTTTTGAAAGCGCTCTTAGACGCATGAGACATGAGAACATTTGAACGCGGCGAACGCCCAGGTTGCTAGATGTTCTCCCGGCCGAAACTCACTGACGACAGACACACTTTACATACCATGTAAGGAGGAAAAGTGAAAAGACCGGGGTTTTCAGTCAACCGTAGTGTTAGGAAAACAAGACCTGAACTTAAAAAGCAATTCGTACGATGCAGCTTTGTATAATGTGAAATTGAGATGAAAAGAAGGAAAAGAGAAACAGGAGAACACTGAGTGAAAGTGTGTGTCGGATGGTTGGGTGTGCGCAAGTCCATGACGAGGCTATTTCCACAGCTCAATAGGTTTTGTACCGAGAGAGGAAAATCCAGTTAGAGCCTCCTTCGCATGTCGAAATGAAAAGGCAGCATCACTGCGGCATCCTCCTACACAGTCAGTTACAGGAATCCCCTCATATCGCCGCGCTGATGAGAGTCATTCCCCCGAAATGGGATTCCCTCGGAGGCTTCCGTGTCTGCTTTATTGTCTTCTGGCTTCCTCGGTGCGGTCTTTACAATGTTACGAAAATAAACCGTTTAAACGGCGGAACTGGAAGACACTGACAGGGGCAAGAGCCATCTTAGCAAGTGAAGAGGAGAGAAGATGAAGGTTTAAAGCAAGACCTAAAGAAGAGAAAATAGAAATAGGAAATGAGGAGAGATGGCGAGTGATAGAGACGGATGGCAAGGTTTTTTTTTTTCTACAGTTTTGCAATCAACAGAAGACAAAAATAGCAGAGGGAAGGCAGGAAGCAGCGTGAAGCAGTTCCTCATTACAGATGCGAGAAAGGATATTGAGAGATCTCTAGGCTGAAAATGGAGAAAGATGATGGGAAAGGAGACGAAAAAGGGACAGATTTGTGACTAAACTAGCCAACTAGGGTGGAATTAATAAAACAGAGGACATGACTGGAGCCTGGATTAAGTCATCGGATTAGATCCGAGTGCTGAGATTACTGTAATCACCCACAAACAGCGAGTGCTAAAAATAACCGGGATGTCATTCCAGCCTTCCCCGACCCCTTCCATCTCTCCGAGCCTGTCACTATTTGGCTAGATCTCATTCTGAGCTCCACTTTGCTGGAGATTTGCTGGTATTTCCCTATCATAGTTCCCAGCAGCACACATTTTAGCGCTTTCCTTGTCCAGATACATCTGACTCGACTCTTAACAAGGTTAAAATGGGCGTGTTACAGCAGGGGAAAGTGTCTAAATGAACAATGCTGGTGGACGAATGGAGCAATAATGGGGAAACACTGACTTATAGTCTTGTTCTAGAGTCAAGTTCTTGAGGTATTCATTCGCATTTCATCTTTGAATGAAAACTGCTTTTCAAGGCCAAGAACAAGAAACGTCTGACGTCCTTAAAGGACGTTTTTCTGCTGCATGTTCAAAAACAAGATCAAAACAGTGTACCTGGGGTTTTTAATTCTAGTTTTTAGTTTCCAACAGCTTAACTGACAACTAGATAACAACCAACTGTTGACAAAACCACCAAATTGAAACTGTTGTACCACTTGATCAGAAAATGAATAAAAGTACATCTGTTCATTTTGGCTATGAGGGCCATAGTAGCACTGCTAGCGCGTTGCTGATTTTTGCAAAAATAAAAGTCGTTCGGAAATGAGCGCAATCCGCAGGGAGAGAAAGAGAGGAAAAAATCAAGTTACAGTTTTGCAAACAGGGAAGACAAAAATAGTACTGGAAGGCAGGCGAAGTAAAGAGAGCTACCTCCTCATTACAGATAAATGAAGGGACTGCGAGAGACCTCTAAGTAGAAACTGACATAGTGGCAGGTCCTGATGGGAAAATGAGGTAGCAGAAGGTGTGGAGGGGCAGATTCATAGATAAACTAGCCAAATTCTTGTAATCAATAAAAGAACAGATGCAACCAGAGCCTGTAGTAACTCCTCATTAGATTAGATCTGAGTGCTGAGATTACTGTAATCACCCCCAGTGAGTGAGCCCTAAAAATAGCTGTGATCTTGTACATTTCAGCCTCCAACGACTCCCTCCATCTTACTGAGCCTTTGCATGTCAAGTGATCTGGCAAATCAAAAATCTGAGCCTATTGTGCAGCACTTTCAAGGAGCTGGGCAAAGTCTTAACCGGAAAGTATGCTTTGTCAGGATTAATGTTTTTGTTTCCCAAGGTGCTAACAATGGTCTTTAAGATGTGATTATAAACCTTAAATACAATTACGCTCCTCTAAAGGAAGTGGTTCCTTTGAGAGTACTCCAACCAGTGAGAAGGATCTGTACCTTAAAACTCAAGGTTTGTTTTTCCAAATTCTTGGGCTAGCCTGGGTTCCTGGGGCAAGATATCTGGGGGAACTCTGTAAGGTCCTATGTAAAACCAAGACCAGAGGGTTCCAAGTGGAAGTAGAATCAATGCCTTGAGGTACTACTATACAAGATTGCAGACAATGCCATTACCCAAGCTTAATCGAGGTAATTCCTTTGGATAAAAACTGGTTGTCTGGGAATCCAAATGCAGTCACTTTCTAATAACCTAAATTTGGATCTCAGAGACTTACATGCACTGACACTGACACTGGCAAATAGCAAAGATTCAGCATTGATCACATCCCATTTTATTCCAGCAAGCTCCATCCCGAAAACATTCCCCACACAGATGTCCACTTGACCGACCTGCCCTGCAAGACTGGGCTGATTTAATTTGTGAACACAGAAAGTACTAAAGAAACAAGAACATGATCCCAGCAACCTGCTTCAGGTCGAGCAACAGGATGTTAGGATTACAGCTACATGCCCAAGACACTTGGCTCTGACTATTTTGATCTAACCATTCATATCTGGACAAAATCAAAGATTCACCCATTGATACATGAGCTGTAAACATGCCTACTTGCCTCTTGTAGAGGTAATGTAGTGGTTCCTGGGGCAAGATGTCTAGGGGGAAGTCCAATGTTGAAACCTACAACAGAGGGTTTCCCTTTAACCCTACTTTCACACTAGCAAGGCAGCAACAACTGGCTCAAACGTTTCCTTGGACCAATCCCATGGCAAGACATTTCTTCAGTTCCCCTTGACAACTTCAGTTCCCGCCTGCAATTAGTTCCCATTTACTGTTTGACACACAAAAAATGGAAGAAAAACTTATAACTGTTCATCCTATAATGTCATATACTACCTCTCATTAAACATGTATAAAGACATTACTGAGAAAAAGAACGCTTGGAAGGAAGCAGCAGAGATCGCTGGTGCATCTTGTGAGTTAACGCGACTAGTACAGTTGCCTTTCTTTGCTAATCTAATCTGAGAATGAAGGTAGTACAAGGCAGAGCATGTAACATATTAAATGTTACAAAAACAACCAATTTTCACACTGATTAGTGCATTATTAATTGGTGTCTAATTAGTTAGATAGAATCAGTGACATTGTGGCTAATATTGTTTGTCAGTGGAAATAAAAAAAAAAAAAATCCTGGACAAGCCCAAGAAACAAACT
This sequence comes from Pangasius krempfi, assembly GCA_037576825.1. Classification (NCBI taxonomy): domain Eukaryota; kingdom Metazoa; phylum Chordata; class Actinopteri; order Siluriformes; family Pangasiidae; genus Pangasius; species Pangasius krempfi. Next base: position 1,876,806 of record CM074996.1, on the reverse strand, counting down.
ACAAGTGACTTGTCACTTGCTTTTGTCCAAGTGGAAACCTTTATTATTAAAAAAAACAAAACAAAAACAAATGGTAGAACCGCTAACCATCCAAAGAACTCTTGAGGAGCCCTTTTTTTCCCCCTAAGAATACAGACTTCTGTTACAAGCATGTCTGGAGTTTTTTCTCGGTGCAGGAAGGGAAGATGTGATGAATAAGGATTACGTGGAAAAACGCTGGAGTATTCCTTTAAGCACCTGCACATGGAAGCGGAATATGAAACCAGAGAGTGCAACCCCCAGGACCGGCCAAAAACCTGAAGCTGAACTTGCTTCCAAGAGGCTGACCCTGTTCACTCTGTGTTTGAGAAGAACATTCTCTGCAGAAATATCGTAGCCTGTAAAGGTTCTGTGAGAGCCAGAGAACTTGTATTCACAGCGACTAATCACTGAAAGAAGCGAGCTGCTGCCAGACAGTCGCTGGAAAGAGAAGAAGGGCAAACGGCCAAGAGGAGTGAATGAGATTAAAGCCCGATCTCGGGGAGACCGGAATCACACCCAGCGTCTTTATGCAGGAATCAGAATGAGAACCTGCACACAATGGCCATTCTGCTTACTTTAAAAACTTGAGTGTTAGAAAGGTGCTACATAAATGGAGATTTAAAAAAAAAAAAAATTATTATTCAGGAATATTCTTTTAAAAATTATTTTTTTAAAATCATTACATAACAACATTACAATTATTTTTAAAAACAATTTTAATACTTAAGAAATAATATCAGACACCTACATCTGTGATGTAGTAAAACATATAAATAATTATTCCTCTTATACCACAGCAATTTGCAAACACTAACTTTTTTTTTTTAACGTTATAGCAGATGAACAGTCTTTCCCTCACCAGGCTTCCTGCTTTCTACTTCTTGAAGTTAATAAGATTTAAAAAAAAAAACAAACAAACAAACAAACATGGCTTGTCATTTTAACGAGAAACCGCGAAGCATAAATTCCTCTCTACTGAAGATGTCGGAAAAGTTACAGCTTTACCTCTGACACTGGAGACTCCTTCCGTAAATGTCAGACAAACGCCTCCTCACCGAAAAAGGTTATGTTTACGGTTTAGGTTATTCGTTTACAAACGTGAATGAGCTGTTAGTATAGACGTGTTAGAACGGGCGCATTAACGTGAACCTGAGATCTATAGCTGCACTACTGTCAGAGCTGCTGTTCTAGGAAATTAATCAACACCTTCTGCCCAAACATTTGAATGTAAACATTATGCATGAGAATTGGAATAGTAGCACTTCAAACGCTGAAATTGGTTCTGACTGCCAGCAGCAGAGAACTAAGTGCGAATACCAATGACTTTCCCCTGTGGAAATCTTTCAGCGAGCCTGCCAAGTGCTCAGCGTGGAATTTTTCTCTCGCATTCAGGTCAAAAACTAAACAAACTGACCGCAGCCGGGGGAAAGAAAAGCAAAGCCTCGAGATGTAGCGTGTATGTATCAAAATGGCCGCCCTGTCTCATCTCTTCCCGGGGGCAGGGGCAAGAGCAGGGATTTTGGTGTGGTGGGGGGGGGGGGGGGGGGGGGGGTTTGGGTATGGGGGCTGCGGGTTTGTTGGTGTTTTTGAGTTGTTTTTCCGCACATGTTGGGCTCTTTTTATTTGGAC
>CM074996.1:1855295-1866898 GCA_037576825.1 Pangasius krempfi | reverse complement strand
CAAAAAACATGATATCATTTGAGATTTTTAAACCATTAGGACCGTCAGTGCTTTGAAGAAAAGCTCGGGAATTTTTTAATACCGCACTTTTAGTGTTAATAGATATTTATTATTAAAAATTATTTTTTAGCTTCACTAATCCAATGTTTTTTTACATAAATAGATCAAATTTATTTCCATAAATATATAAAATATACTGGTTATTTATTCCAGTTATTTATTTTATTACCTCATGTGGCATTTTTTTTTTAAATTTATTTTTATATACTTTATAAACCAGAGTGTAAAAATGATAAATAAATAATACATTTAACGCAGATTAACGACAATTAAATAAAGTAAAAATATAATATAATAAAGAAGTACTAAGTAAAAATATACAAATTAAAAATGTAAGCAAGATAATTTGACAATTATTTTAATGAAAATATTATTATTATTAAAATCTATTTATAAATTAAAATAGAAGCAAGAAGGAAAAGGGACGGGATAAAAACAACCACAAAAGTAACGCTGAAAAAAAAAAAAAATAAAATAAAAAATAAAAATTATATTGCGTCGTGTTATTTACTATATTTTTCACCACTTCTTCTTCAGTGTACTTTAATTTTTTAAAAACTTAGTGACTTTTCTTAAGAACATGTGAATCACTTCATGTGACGTTATTATTTATTTATCAAAATTAAGACAGAAAGAGGGAATGATTGAAGGGACTTGGGGGCGGAGCTTCAGTGTCTCGATACGAGCGATGATTAGAAATCTGGAGTCAGAGAGAATTCTATGGTTAAGACAGGAAACAGAAATTGGTGGTCGAGAAGAAAATAATGAATAAACGTCATGAAGGGGAAAGAAATTAGAAATCGATGCAGGACGTGATCACGTGACCAGACGTCGGGCTTTTCCTTTAATTCGTCGCACGTCTGTTCAGTGTTTATATACTTTTACGGATATACTTTTATATCCGAGCATTAATGTTTAAAAGCTAACTGAACCACGCTAGCATGTTTTTTATAGCATTCAGACTGTGACTGAGCCACACACACACACACACACACACACACACACACACACACACACACACACACACACATTTCTCTCCGCTGTGTGTGTGTGTGTAAGTGTAAGTGTGAAAGCCGTGTATACACTACAGACAGTATCGGCTCTCACACTCGCACTGCGTGTAGGCGGGAGCTCGGCCCAGCGTCCCACACACACACACACACACACACACACACACACACACACACACACACACACACACACACGGTTAGAAGAGATTCCCTCTGTAACCCAGCTTCCTCCAAAATCTACGATTATAATCTACAATACGGAATTCAGAGATTTTTTTCTCTCTTCACTCCTCCAAAAAGCAGCCTTTTATCCTACAATAAGATGAAGTGCGATAAGACGCCATTGGTTGCCGTATGATGACATCACAAGCGCATGAGAAGCTCTGATTATACCCTATAGCTTGTGCAGAAATTTCTGTGATTAAAAGCTTAAAAGATTAAATGGTGGTTTTGTCCTTGTAGCTATGCCTTGGTTTTAAAAACTAAAAGTAGGATTAAAATAAAATTCTAACATTAAATTAAATTTAAGGATTGCATCTGAACAAACATTAGCATAAGATACTATACGAATACGAGTTTCCAAAACTGAAATAAAAAAAAAATTTAAAAAAAACGTGTGAATTGTTCGCTACATCTGGTTTTCACATGGCTTCTGTCTCCAGAAGTACTGAAAATAAAACTAAAAATATCAAAACAAAACAAAAGAGAAACTTATAAAACTACACTACAAAGCAGCTAAAACTAAACTGTATCTAAACTGTATTATGTAAAAATAAAAAAATGCGTTTAAGAGAAAAACCTTCGAAACACTGGACTTAGCGTACACAGTGATCTTGAACTTATAGCTGTGTCTGGATTTTAAATAAATAAATAAATAAATAAATAAATAAATAAATAAAAATCAAAAAGCATATTTTTGAGTCTCAGTTTAGAAAAATCTGTCTCCGTAAGTATTGAAAATAAAGGGAAAAAAAATCAAATAAAATAGTGAAAATAAAAACAAAAATGTTTAATACATTTTTTTTAAGATTTAAAAAAAAAAAATTTTATATAAAAATTTTTAACATAAAGAAAAAAAATAATAAAACTATCACAAACAGCTAAGAAGAACTTATAAGACTACTAACAAAATAGAATGTATTTATATAAATATAAATATTACTTTAAGAAAAAATCGAAACCTCAAAAACACTGGACTGAAATATTAATTTTTTTCTACAATAAAAGCTATCAGAAAGCTGCTATATTACTACGATACAACTATCTCTAAGCCGACAAAAACTACTCAGAAACAAAGAGTGCTTTTTAAAAAGTTACTAAAACTATTTTAATTATGAAAAAAAAGAAAAGAAAAGAAAAAAATATTTTTTTAAAAATACAAAGCAATGAAAAAATATTGCTGAAAAAAAACAAAAACAAACAAAAACAAACAAACAAAAAAATAAAAAATAAAAAATAAAAAAAATAAAAACTAAAATAAAAATATCTCTAAAACAATAAACGTGCCAAAAACTAAAGTGCATTCAAAATAAAAAATAGTTTATTTTTTAAAAAATTTTTTTATTATTTTTTTTTAAATAAAACCAATCAAACACACTGCGCTCGCTGGATGTGTTTAGCGTTCACGGTCACACCCTCGTATTTGGAGTCAGGCTGCGTAAACGCTGAGGCGGGTGTAAGAACAGACGTGTCCTGGAGGCATCAGGGGGATAAACCGGGAACGCTGGAAGTCTAAGCTTTTCTCAAGGAGAGGTTCAGGAGTTGTAGCCCCGCCCCTGCGCTATAAACCCGCCCCTCGCCGTGGATTTCGTGTAATTTATAACAGCGCAGTGAGGGCAGAGCGTCTCAGCGGGGATCTGTACAGGAGCCGAGCAGCGCTGAGGTTCTCACCTCTCACCTGTATATATATATATATACTTATTTATTTATATATCGAGCCAGAAGCCTTTCTATAAAAACACCAGCGAGTCCAGAAATACAGCGGCCTGCCAGCTCGGGCCCGGGCTCTCATAACTCCTCGCAATAGATCATACGAGAAAAGCAGAGACGCTGAGAAACCACTGAGCTTTTCTTTCTGCAGAGAGGATTCAGGGTCGTGGTGTTTTGTTCCTGACGTCCTGCGTTTAACGCGAGCACCACGCGAGGAACGGCACTCACCTCGGAACGGGCCGCAGCGCCGGCACTCTGCTCGCGTCACGCCGGAGGGGGCGGCGGCAACATCACGACTGTACAGCCGAAGACGGTTCTTTTCCACAGCCAAACACAAAACGCGAAATTCCCAACAGAACAACGTGAAATAAAACGAAAAAAGGAAATACTACGCGAAAAATGAAAAATAAAGAAAAGAAAGAAAGGAATGAATAAATAAATAATTAAAAAAAAAAAAAAAGCTAACAGAAACCTCCGAAAAATGAAAAGATGAAAAATAACAAAGTACTTTTTGAAAAATGTTAAATAAACAAAGAGACAAACAAAAACAAATTAATGCTAACACAAATCTCCCGAAAAATGAAAAGATGGCAAACAAACAAACAAACAAACAAACAAACAAACAGATAAATAAAAATTTGAATATCACAGAGCCGACAGCAGATTCGAGGCTGGTTTGGAGTTTAGGTAATGTGAGGTTCAGGCAGCGAGGACTTGGCAAACAATATGAGCCCCCCCAAAAAAAAAAAAAAAGAAAAAAAAAAAAGAGTGGTGTCTCGTTATAGAGCAGGAACATCGGGCCGAGAACAGCGACGCTAAATTTAGACCTTCTTCATTTAGCTGCGTCGTCCAAACAACAACAGCACCCGGTTAAAGATGTCTCCGTGGCTGCATTTACATCACCGGCCAGCTCCGATTTTACCTTTCAAAACACTCGAGATCACTTTTCAACACACAGCTGAAATCAGGTCGAAAGATCGGATCGGATCCGACACAGTAGGCCAACATTAACAGACGGGTTTTTAGAGGGGGATTGAACACATCGGATGTTGTTGCGTACGCGTAAAAAAGGCTCGGATCGTGAAAGCCAAAAGTCTGGTTATATGACATCACATATAAACGCTCACATCTGCTCTTCCTGCTCGCTCACTGCTACTTCAGCTAGTCTAACACTCATCACTTGGTGCTCAGAAGACACGCGTGAATCTCGAGGACTCGTCGCCGCTGTCCTGATTAAATAAACGTACCCATCTGAGCAATCTGGGGCAGGGACGATAAGACGATACAACATCAGGATCGTGATAAATTACATCACGTGATATAAATGTCGTTTTAGAGATATCACGACGTCGTACGTTTCTTACTTTATGGGGCTTTTTATTAAAAACTGACTGTGAATTTTGGGTTAAAATTTCGTGCAGTCACGCTGATGACGCTGGTTAAAAAGTTGCTGTTTTTAGCCGAGCGCATTTTGGCTCAGGAATGACGTCAAACACGGGAATCGGACATCATGTGTCACCGCTTGCGTATATGTAAACAGGCGTGATTAAAAAAAAAAAAAAAAAACGAATTATTATCAAAATATCAGAATTGTGCATCAAGGGTAATCGGGTCAACATGCGCACGTGGTCACTCTTCCACTTGACGACCCGTGAGAGGAGTGCACGTGTCGTAGCGGCAATTTCACAGCGTAACGCTCTCTTCAGACATGCTTCTCATCCTCTAGCAGGTTCTGCACCTTCTACACTGTATGAAATGCTAATAAAATAGTCAGAATTCTGTGAAAACGCACGTGTTTGCGTGATGTCTGATTAAACGATGAAGATCCTCTGACGATAGATCTACGATCGATGAAAATCAAGACACACGATGCTGCTTACGTCATCAATCTCCTGGATTGAAGGCCACTCCCCCCGTAAACTCAAACACTGTTCGAAATGAGCTTAAAGTAATGAGGAGGTTTTTTTTTCCTGTTTTGTTCACGTTTCGTCGTCACCGCTACCATATTTGACGTCACCTCCTATTGGTGGGTTTTAGGGTAGCAGTGCTCACTTTTTTTTTTTTTATTACACCATTATCAGAAAATGCACCATTACACGTCCTTCATAAGAGCTTTTTCCTACATGCTGAATATTAATAATAAAAAAAAAAAAAAATGAGTAGAGCTTCAACCTTCACTACATGATTCAACAATTCCACTTTCTGAAGGTCCCAAAATAGCAGTTTCTCTTCCTGGAGGCCCATAAAAACACCAGAATGTGTGTTACACGAAGCCCCAGTCTCAGCGCTCGCCGCTCTCAGAGACGGCAAAACGCTTCTGACATCATCACTGCTGCGTCAACTGGGGAATCTGTGAGCAACAAAAAACAAAAAAGCCGCGATCAACGCGGCACGTTGTGCCCGAGGCGCGAGCGAACGCGCGAGAGAGTTTCTTAACGGGACGTAAAGACCACGCAGTGACATCGCAGTGACATCGCTGTGACATCGCAGTGACATCGCTGTGACTTCACGGCACATGAGACAAAGCGTTCTCATCAGAGCAGACGCAGCTTTTAAGAAAGAAAAGGTGCAGGGCTGAGTGATATTCTGATATAATAACGATACTACGATAAACATTCCTCAGATATTGCAACTTCATCGTGACTTTTTTTTTTTTTTTTAATGGTTAAAAGCTGCTTATTTGATAATAAAATGTTGTATTGAATCATTCAAAAAGTATCATCCCTTAAATAATTTCTGTAGATGTGAAAATAAAAGTATCACTAAACAGTTTTTTTTGGTTTTGCTGGTAGTTTTTAACAAACCTATACATCGGGGTCAGTGCTGGGTGATAAAATGATTTTATATCGACATGGAGATACGTTTAGTCACAGCACACTTTTCTGAGATCTCGTGAATATCGTGATATATTTTTATCATTTTTTTTATATTTGCGAACCGACTCGAAACAGCGGAGTTGATGTTCCTTTTAGCGTTAAATATTATTCATTTATTTTTTAACAAATGGATTTTTTTTTTTAATATACAAAATAAAAATTAATGCATTTTTGTAGAAATTAAATAAAGTATCAGACAATTTTTTTTTTTTTTAATGGAACTCAAATTTAAAAAAAAAAAAATCAAGTAAAAACTTAAATAAATATTACGATACGTGTCGTGGAAATGTTTAATAAAATTAATAAAATAATAAAATTGCAACAATTAATAGCAGTGAGAAAAAAATAAAAATAATAACTATATATATATATATATATATATATATATATATTAATTAAACAAAATATAAAAATATATTATACAAAAATATACAGTGACAAAAACTAACGTTAAAAATGAATGCAAATGTAATATGTTATTAAAAATAAGGCGGATCATTAACGCTAGTTAAATGCTGACGTGAATTAAAAAAAAAAAACATTAATAGATGGAATCTGATGAACGTTTAATGGTCATAAACAAAAGAAAAACAAAAAGTGGACATTTAGTTTTCTGTGGATTCTGGGTGCCATGATATGATTATACACGTTCACTGTGGACGCGCCGCATTTAATTATAAGCTAAATGTTTATAATATATATCTTACGCATATGTCTTCCACTGGAACCGCCTTTTCCTCTTTCTCTGAACCGCCTGATTGCTCTCGTTACGCTGAAGCTGGAGGTGTGAGTGGAAAACGAGGAGCGGACGGAGCGGTCAGTCAGCGGGTCAGCGTGGCTAATCCATAAAGATTAGCGCAGATCCGCGTTGCATAAGCGAGGTTTGTTTCATTAAAACGCTTCCTGTGCTGAGCGAGGCTTATTTACCAACTCCAACACATCCTGAAATGAGATTAGCCACCCACTGAGCAACTGATCCCGGATCAGCCGTCTAAATTTATACGTCACACATTGAGATTTTTTATTCCGGTAACTCTGCGCTACATGCCCGGACCAACACAGGGCCATCTGTTCAGCTCCTGCATTAAATAAATGAATAAATTCCCTCCTAGCAAATGTCAGGCGTCTAACAGGCCTGGTGTTCCAGGGATGACGATCCGAGCGACCGGAATTGCAGCCGGCGTGCGTGTAGGATAATCTCACTCCTTTATGGAAATGATATATATATATATATATAGAGCTGGAAATACATTTCCGAAATGATTTATAAATAATTAAATGCTTAAATAATACATTTCATTAATAAACTAATAATGAAATAATTTATTATTTAAAATTTAAAAAAAAAAAAAAAAAAGTTATTTATCATCTGTATATTTCCTGTTTTGGAAAAAACATTCATTTAAAGTTTTTTTTTTTTTTACATAAAGAAATACATTATTTACAGAATAATTGACAGAAAAAGTAGCTTTTTCCCCCCAAGTCTCGACGATACGACGATAAAATGTCGATATTGTGAAGTTAAAATCGTGTATCGTGGCGTAGGAGAGGGCGATACAAACTGCCAGCAAAAAAAAGTAGTGTTTCATTAAAATAAAAATAAATAAATAAATAAATAAAACTCTTTAATGAATGATTTAATGCCTTCAAAAATTAATTTATTACTAAAATTATAAAGAAAATATTTTCTATAATAATATATATATATATATATATATATATATAAATATTATATAAAGATATTATATTTAAAATATATTTAATATACATTATGTATTTATTTAATATATTAGATAATTTATTTAAAAACATATTTAACACTGACAACAAGAAAAACAGTTTTATTTACATTATACAATTTTTAGGATTTTTAATTTAAAAAAAAAAAATAATTTTAACATCACATCAGCTGCTTCCAGATTATTTGAATTAGTTTGTAACTAATTTATAAAATGTATAAAAAAATAAACAAATAAAGATACCAGGATATCATCAAAGTGTATTATGACAGAATTTATCACGAGATCGATATCGTATCGTGAAGTCGCCCAGCAATATCATTAGGCGTCCATTTTTTCCTTTCCATTTCATTCCTTCATGTACCGGGTAAACGAAAGCTTACCGTCTGTTACATTTTCTCACGTTTTCTACATTAAGTACCTTTTGGTTTTCGTAGATGTTCAATTTAAAGACATCTCTGAACTTATGCTGGTTCTCTAACACAACTGAAAACTTAACACAATATCAAAACTTCAGTAAAAATGAACCAGCATGTAATATGATCATATCTTCAATATCTTCAAGTTTTTCCCCCATACTTTAGCCCCACCCCCTTTTCCTCCTCTTGTTTGTGCGACGTGCTTTTAAAAAAGTTAAATCCAGACACACTTTAACCAGCTGATCGATCTCCTAGCTGCTCTCGCTCTTTGGCTTCAGGTGTGTAATGAGTAAAAATAAATAAATAAATAAAACCAGGATAAAAACTAAATTCTGAGCACCAGAGCTTTTCAGCGGTTTCACCCACATGGTCCGAGTCGCTGAAAAGCGCTTGCCACTGAAGTAGGTGCTGTCAGAAAGTGACAGAAAAGACGCGCTGACTCATGAAGAGATACGGAGATGTGCTAGCCGAGTCGCTAACAGGGCTGTTGACAGAGTTTGGATCATGGTGGGGGAGAAAAAAAAAGATTTCTGGAATATATAGAGAGCTGATGCTGTGTAATTTGTACAGTATGTGTACGAATTTTACATTTTACGTAAATTTACGTTTATTGTTTTAGCAGATTGCATACAAAGCGACTCTTCTGAGGGTTCAGGGTCTCGCCAGAACAACACATTTGCCCGTTGCTATGTTGCTATACACACACTACAACCAGCTAATCCCTACCTACTCTAAGCCTCAGACTCCGCCCATGGCTCGTGACGCAGTTTTTACTTATTGTACACTGATCTGGCCACAAGCTTCAGAATCATACAAACTGCAATCTGATTGGCTATTCCCATTTTCTGAGGGGAAAAGAAACTCTTAAACACTGTGACAAAGAGCTTTTTCCGGAGCAAGGTACCGTTCCCTGGATTGAAAAAAAACGCTCGCGGGATTTCATCATCGAGTTAATCCAGAGGTGTCTAGATCATCTCGCCGACATTTTGCCTCCAAAAAGGTTCTGCGGCTGGTCCTCAGTCAGTCAAAAATGTCCTCTTCCTGTGAAAGTAGACGCATCTCGGCCACAGAAGATACTCTTCAGGGCCACGTGGAAAAAGTCTGTCTCGCACGACGACTCCATAGTTAACTTCCGATCCGATTCATTTGTTCCTTCATTCACCTGCAGTAAACTCTGTATCCTGGTCAGGGCTGTGGTGGATCCACGTCCTATCCCGGAAACACTGGGTGTGAGGAGGGAATACACACTGGATGAGACACCACACACACATTTACGCGCTCACTGACAACTAGGGGCGATTTACAAATCACTGGCATGTTTTTGCAAAGTGGGAGTAAACCGGAGAACCCTGAGGAACCCTTCTCTAGTCTAAGAGCCTATAAATATCACAGATGTGACAAACTGGCTAATATGTTGCACGGTTACCATAGAAACAGCCTACAATTTGACTTGATCTGTGTGCTGTTGTAGTGAAACTTCAGCTTATGACCAGTTGCTGCAGTGGTTTTAACTCTACAACGCGGAAACCTTCACAGGACTTCGCTTGTGAGCGAGTGCTTGAACTCACGACCTTCGGGTCTCCAGCGCAGAATCTCGACGGCTGAATGAGCACTGCTGAGTCAGGCAGTTTTAAATAACCTGCTATGTGAACATGTCACCTGGTACAGCCGGTTACAACTGAGACCGTGGAGCACTTTTCACAAAATCCAACCTTCAGGAAAAAAAACAAAACAAAACTGTTTTTCTCCTTGCCTTTCTTCATACTTGGACCCCCTTGAGACGTCTATTTTAAGAAAAGCCTCAGCATTTCATCATTCTCTAAGCTTCCGATTCAGAGTCTCACAGGCCGGATGTATCTTCCCATCACAGTCTCAGAAGTTCTCGCCACAAAGCACTTTGGATTCTTAGAAGAGTTCGTCACCTTGGAGCAGAAGTGCAAACTCAAGTGAGGAGAAAAAAAAAAAAAAGAACGGTGGAATTTGCTATAAGTCACTCAAACCAAAATCTGAGCATCAGTATGAACACAGACATGAAACCAAACACCTGCACCTGACCATGATTACCACAGAGAAGGTATTCCGGAGATGCAATCCAAATGCCGTGGTGGTTCCACAGCTGGTCTCAGATCAGAGCCAGAGCACGGCGGCTTCCCTCGGAGCGCTCGCGTTATTTAAACAGGTGCCACATGCATGGTACGGGAGGACGTGGGAGGAACGTGGGAGGACGTGTTCTGATCGAAACCCTCTGGTTGCTGAGATCAGCTCACTCAAGAACACGTGAGAGACGTGAGCACAACTGTACGATTCTCAGAAATTCGGAGGGAGGGAGGTTGGACATGATAAGCGAACCCTGTCTGTCCAGTTTTCTGTTTACGCTTCATCACGGCATGCAATCTGAGATCCCAAGATTCAGAATATTAGCCACATGTTATAAGTGTAAACGGATTCATTTCTCCAAGCCATGTGTGACACTGAAGCCCTGATTTACTAAAGGATTGAGCAAGAAAAAAACAACAACAACAACAACAAAAATAAACGTGCGCGCTGACTTACTAACAATGGAGGATCCTATCTTTCACAAAATACCACGTGTTGTCCAGTTTCTCGTCATCCTTAATAAATATGAATGCAATTTGGAGCGTTTATACCTAAAGATGTCAAATATAACGCGGAGTCGATGCAAACTGATTCGTTTTTTCATCCACGACGTGGTTTACTGCAACCTAGGAAACAAATCAGTACAACCTAAAAACAGGTATTAAATTTGCAGAACTCCTTTCACTAGGTTTTAATAAGGCTGTGTCTCAAAATGATCAGAACGGCTTCAAAAATGATCACAACATAACCAAGTCAAGTTCGTTTCATGTTAGATACTCGCTACACAATCGCACCACTGATGCTAGCGGAGTTTTTTTTTTTTTTTTTTAAACTGTAGAAAACTTATGAAATAAACATACATTCTTTTGTGTTATATTCAAAATGTATTTTGCACAGTTTTTTTTGATGCAACCATTAATCGATGTAACACAGGACACACAGTTGTGTACACGTGGCAACAATTTCTTTTCAATCTGGCTCTTTCGAGAGACCGGGACTTGCCGAAGTAATTTATGCAATTATTCTTCTTAAACCGCCTTCAGCACACCAAATTAGTAAATCAGAGACTTAGAAACCTTTCAATAGGTTACGACATGCACGCGGTCAATGAACACCAAAGTCGGCGCCTTTAAATTTCAAAATTCCACTCTGCGCAAGAATCCCGATTTCGACGTGGCAGCAACGGGAAACGAGGACCAGCGCAGAAAGTTGCTAGATCCGTTTAACCGGAAACTCGAAGTGGAAGCGCGTAAGAATAAATTCGTAACATGACACGATTCGGCACAAGGAACAGCCAAGGAACAGCTCAGCTTTTTCAAAAAATGAGAAGAAAAGTAAAGACCAGGCGCTGTAGGTGCGTTTATTTACGGATCTCCGCAGGTTATTTGCACGCTAAACATCTGTCTGAACTACATTCAGCAGGTAAATCAGGGCACCTGTATTGACATTTGAAACACACAAACATCTGAACAG
>CM074996.1:1832028-1845582 GCA_037576825.1 Pangasius krempfi | reverse complement strand
TCGCTTTGTGCACAGGGGCGTCGTCATGCTGGAACAGGTTTGGGCCTCTTAGTTCCAGTGAAGGGAAATTGTAAAGACACTCTATACAACTGTGTGCTTAAAATTTTGTGGCAACAGTTTGGGGAAGAGCCACATATGGGTCTGATGGTCAGGGTGCATATACTTTTGACCATATAGTGTAAGTATATGTATATAATACCAAAAAAACTGCTAAACAAAATGGTGTAGAAACGTCTCTACACTTGTACCCTCATTAAGAACCAATGAATCATCAAAGAATATGCATGAATATGCAAATTTACAGCACACAATGACCACACCCCTTTTCCCTCATCACTCTGTTTATCAACGACCGTTTGAAATTAAAAATCACTGCAGCTTTTTCAGCCTTTTATCACTGAGGAAATGTGTAAAATGTTAGTGCATGTTTTGGTATATATATAATTTTGTTGCCACCGATATGAGAATGTTAACTCATTAATGACATCACCAAAGTGCGGCCTTTAGGGTGCTGTTTGGGACGAGGCCAAATGCAACCGGGGACCAACCTGTAGCATGTTGCTGCTCGCAAACTTCACAAGACGAACAGACGTGAAGGTCTCACTGAACTGGCTCAAGGCTGCTGATTCTCAGCATTTAACCAGGCTAATAAAACAGGCCAAAATAGCGATGAATCGGTTTTTGCTTTAATAACGCGTTAACAAGATGATCAACCCACTACTGGTCAATTAGTAAAAATGAATAGTCCTAAAACAGACTAAACAGCATTTAGTCTTTATTAAATTAGGTTAGGATAACAGTAGGGTTCAAATCAAGCATCCGACGCGTCCTAAAACTCGCTCCAAAGGTAAAAAATGCTGATTATGTAACCCTCTTGTTTTTTTTACGACGCTTTCAACTGAGCCATAATTCTGCAGCTCAGACTGGAGGAAGGTCACGTGAAGCAACTCTTATGGGACTTTTATTAAGGCACCATCACACAGGACCAGTTCCTGTGAGGCACACACTGTGTCAAAAATGTTCTTTTTGTATTTTTTGGGTACAGTTCGTGATTTTCTGTGCAACGTGTCCTGAGAGCAACAAAAAGCTCCTATCGTGGCTGGACACGCCGAGCCTTCTCGCTTCTTCTTCCTGGATCATCACGTGGCTCTGTGGTTACTATCTCCTCGTTTGGAGAACCAGACCTCCAAAAAAAAACAAACGAACAAAATGTAAAAAGCCTAAGGGCAGCTCTGCCTGTTAAACATTTCCGTTAGTTAAAAGTTTGGAACAAGTTGGGAGGTTTGTGGAACATCTAGTTCCTGTTGTCATTTATGTTATAGCAGCTATAAACAGTCTTTCCCTCATCAGCCTCTTTTCCCCACCTGAAATTAATAACACACACAAAAAAAAAACGCAGGTGATCATGTTACCGAGAAACCACAAAGCGTAAAAACTCCTCTGTCTTGAAGATGTTGGAAATCTTAAAGTTATAGCTTTTACCTCTGACACTGGAGACTCCTTCCACAAACGTTAAATAAACATCTCCTTACAGAAACTTCACCATAGTGTCTGCTGTACGAGTCCCTGCCAACGAGGAGCTGTTACCATAGAAACGATACCGTATTAGAACGAGTGCATTAATATAAACCTGTGACTTGCAGCTGCGCTACTGTCAGAGCTGCTGTTCTAGAAAATGAATCAACACCTTCTGGCCAATCAGGATCCAGAATTCAACGGCTTAGACACTGTAGTGTAAATATTTTTGATCTACGTATTTCTTGTCTTGTCACAGGGCCGAGTCGAGTCTTTGGGACTTTTACTTGCACAGAACGTTGCAGATTATATAATCTTATCCAACATGATGGTGAGATGTTCTTCATCATCATCATCATCATCATCATCATCATCTTCTTCCTCAGAAAACTGCAGCTCCTCATCTCAGTAGAAGCGCGCCGCCATTTTGTTTAAGCTGATGTCAATGAAACATGCTAGTTAGTGTTTAATACCGGTTTAGCGCTACAGAGTACTTGGAAAATCTGTAATCTATAAAAATTTAATGCTGGTTTGTACGAGTGCTGGAGTGAGAGGAGTGAGTGCGGAAACAATAAAGAAATTCGGAAAGCCAAGTTGTAAATACATCATAAAAATATAAAGAATATATAAAGAAACGGAAAGCGTGGAAAAAGTGTTACTAGTGTTACGTAATCCGAAGCTTGTTTGATGAAGTCTACAAGCTACTACAGTTGAAATTGTTCCGTAAAAGAAAAAACAAAAAAACAAAAAAGGAATGTTTCAGATTTGCTTAGAGCGGCATTTCTGATGAACGTCTTAATCTTTTAGATGCAGCGCTGCGTCACTGTTTGCTTCACGGCGCACGTCAAACGACGACCAATGAAGCTGACATTCGGATTCTGAGGACTGATAAGCGATGAGCGCTTATATCAGGCTCAAATCGGAACGGGAGGGGTGCCAATAACTGTGATCCAGTGTTTTGTTTTTTTGTTTTTTAATTGTACTTTTTTAAAAAATTTCCTTAGAATAAATGTACAAAAGGGCTTTGTATTTTCGGTGTGAGATTACGCTAATTAACCATAAAGGTCTTTTACCCAAGGGTGCCAATAATTATGAAGCTGCTTGTACACAACCCTTAACTGACCTGATGTTTTGTGCATGCAACAAAATGTCATACGAGAGAACACACACATGCATTCACACTCACACACACACACACACACACACACACACACACACGAGTACCCTGAGTGGCGTCAGCCGGACCGAGCGGCCCAATGAGCGTTCAGCCCTCGGGCAGCGGAGGAGTGAAGCGCAGGGTTGCCACGGCAAACAGTGACATTCACCGACGTCAGCGAAGGGACGGGAGGTTAGTAAAGGTCTACACGGCCGTCACCGCTTCTAATTATAAACCTCAGAGAAGGGAGGAGAGACGGAGTGTGTGCGTGTGTGTGTGTGTGAGTTTGGAGTGGCTGAATGAAGAAGTGAATCAGAAATGGACACACGGAGCAGGAAAACAACGAAAGGTCGAGCGGCAAGATGTTATTAATACCGCTGAAACGACGCATACGCGGTGTTCGCGGGGTCTGGGGAAAAAAAAAAACGCACATCGCAATTTAAAGATTTGGGACACAACCGAAATTAAATCGATCTTTAGAATTAAAAATGGATCCAAATAAATATATTACAACTTTGTATGATATACGCAAGTTTCTGACGTTACATAAGAGAGCGATGCGGCGGCGCTTTAGTCCGTCCGGCTCTCCCGCCTTCTCATCTGTACACTCTGCTCAAACAGATCGGCCTCCAAAGCTTCCACGCTAACACCGCAGTCAACGCCGTCGCGCTCCGAACTCACAGGGCAGCCGTCTGCGTTGCATTCTGGGACGTCGAGTCCGGCGTGTGCTTCGACGTATCCGCTGGATTTCTCATTAACGTGCCGTCGTATGGCTGGAAAATGGTGAGTCAGAAAAACGGTTTTGTTTTTTTTAGGAGCTAACAGTGAAAACTGACCGTTATCTGTTAACTCCTGCACCAGCGACACCCACCTGCGAGATCATCGCGTGAACATCTCACAGAAATATATATATATATTAAAAAAAAACAAAAAAAAACCACAACATCGACTGACAAATCTCCAAGCATTTCATGAATATTTGATTACAGACATGTTGATTACAGACATACAAGGAGTTGAAAATACAAAAATACAAGTCCAGAGGTCTGTAGCGAGACCTCGGAGAGAGGGAATGTGAGTAGATGTGACGTCACTCTGCGGGACTGAAGCGATGACATTTTTCCTCCTGATTGCAGATAAAAGCCGAATGCGTTAATGCGTAAACGTATAAATGGAAAGGCAGCGTCGAGGGGACGAGGATGAGATTTCGTGTGTGCTGAGGCGGAGACTTTAAATAGAACGCAAACATGAGAACATGATCTGTGGACTTCCTCCAGAAAACGCTGTGACTATGAAATATGAAATACTGCGACTATGGGATGGCGGGATATTGTTTGAATCCGTCACCGGGTTGTTTTAAAGCAGCCGTCTGAAGCAGCGATGGGGACGGAGCTGAGAGCGGCAGCGGAAAGAGCCTCACCTGGAGTGTTGGAGGAATTCATGGATCTCACGTCCTCTCTGGTTCCACACGTCCGTTCTCGGGCAAGATGAAACCGATCTTCAGAGGCAGTGTGTGTGTGTGTGTGTGTGTGTGTTTCCACGAGGTTCTGGAAGGCGAGGGGGTCTAGAGCGGGTCCTCACTGTCAGCCATGACTGCAGTTCTGAGTACAGCGGCTGTGACGATCACACACTGCAAAAACGACAGAAGAAACAGAAAGTGCTGCTCTGGTTTATTGATTTAACAACCAAAAAAAAGTCTGTCCTAAAACAAACAAACAAACAAACAAACACAAAAAAACAACCCTCAATCCACTCATCAGCTGAGGAGGAGACGTGAATTCTACCTAATTAACCAGAAAACGGTACGTCGCTCTGATGGACAAGAACGAAAAGTCGGGACATTAACTGTCAGCACTAACCGACTGATTCTAGGCTCCGCCCATGCTTAGTTACTGTCGCTATGGACACCGTGCATGTTAGGCAAGGAATAAAACACTCTGTGTCATGCCGTTATAGGAAAATAATCAGTGACAGGGTGAGAAACTGTTACCAAAAGTACAGAGTATAGAGTACAGAGATCCCAGTTTTACATATTTTTAGTTTCACACGCACTATTATCCATTTATAGTTACATCTAACGATGATAAACATCCACTAAAAACATCATGTAGCTGCTATCCTTCTCCATCCTCTGCTTTTTCTCTCAAAGAGGTTTGTCATGTTCCTGAGAAAGCGCAAAGCGTAACCTCTTCTGTCCTGAAGGTGTCTGAAAACTTTACCTCGGATTGTTACAAAGCGCTGACGCTGGAGACTCATTCCACAAATGTTATGTTAAAGCACTAAATTAAAGTTCATTAGCCAAAAAAAAAAAACCCATAAATCTCCCAACATGAGGACGCTAACCACAGAAGGGGAAGGTGGCTGAAGGTAAAGCTGTCTAAGCATGTGGAGAAAACCCAGCGCACACAGTCGCTCCAAACATCACAGCTCGCTTTTCTGTTGTTCCTGGGTCACATGGTATTCCCAGTGTGTAGCGCAGCAGCAGATATTCTGCTCCGACTGTTCTCCGGTTCTCGATCAGAGACAGGAGACGGTTCTACTCCTGCATCAGATTGGCTGGGCAGGATCTCGGCTCTGTTGAAGACAGAGGGAGAGGAGTGAGAAAGGCTCTTTCTGTAGTGAGGAGGTGTAGCAGGTTCGCCTCCGCCTGAAAGCAGCCAGAGAGCCGTTAATGGGATGAGTCACGCAGCCCCGGCTCTCTGCTGAGACCGCCGCACTAGAATACCCACGCTGCCTAGCAGCGCCTGCACGCACTACATTACCCACGCTGCCCGCCAGACTCCCGGCGGCCTCGGCCTCTGGATCATCACGAGGGGGGCGTTTGTAGACGGTCTCGTTTAAATGGCCGACACTTTAGTCTGAGCGAGAGAAGATCCTGCTGCGGAACAAACGGCAGGTTCGGAGATGAGATCCTGAAGTCCTTTACCATCGTACCATAGAGGGGGGGAAAAAACGCTTGAGACAAAAAAAAAAAAAAGATAGACATTTCTGTTCGTTGAAAACCCACCTGACATTTACATTTACTCATTTGCTGGTGGTTGTTATGCAAAAGGACATGCGAGTGAGTCGGAATATTCAGTGTGAGGTTCTTTTCTGTAACAGAGTTGAGGTGGAAGATGTGAGTCATGTAGATCAAAAAACATCAAAAAAAATCTCTTAACAAAAAAAGTCTACAATAATAAATGCATGAAGATGGACAGGGAACTGGGAATATAGCGAACTGGGAATATAGCAAACTGGATAGAGGGTACCTAAGGAACTAGTAACATAGGAAACGGGGAAAATATGGAATTTTTAATATAGGGAAATGATACACAGGAAACTGAAAACATAGGGAATTAGTAACATAGGGAATTGAGAAGACAGGGAAGTGAGAATACTGGGAATTGGGAAGTTTGGGAATTGGAAAGAGAACTGGTTACATGTGAAATGTGACGTATACGGAACTTGTAATATTCACAGAGAACTGGGAACACAGAGAACTGGGAACACAGAGAACTGGGAACACAGAGAACAAGAAACAAGAAACTGAGTACATAAGAAACTGTAAACATAGAGAATGGCAACAAAGGAAACTGGCAATATAGAGAACTGGAACATAGAGAACTGGAACATAGAGAACTGGGACATATTAAACAGAGAACATATGAAACAAGAAACTGGGAACATTGGGAATTGAGTACATAAGAAACTAAACATAGTGAACTGGGAACATGGGGAACTGGGAACACGGGGAACTGGGAACATGGGGAACTGTGGGGAGTTTTGGAAGTTGAGAGATTATCTGGCCACAATCCAACATAAAAAAGTTTTTTTATTTTTTTTTATTTTACAAAATAAAGAGTTAAAATTCAAAGCTGTTAAACTGTTTCTGCTTCTTCCTCATTCAAGAGAACAAACTCTGGCAATTTTTGTCTAAATGAGATAACGGCATCGCAGCTACCTGTTCAGAACACGTTACGGTTCAGTCGGTACGGCATGAGCGCCTCCAGAAAAAGAAACAAAAAAATATTCTTCAACATGTGGCTGAAAAAATTCAGGCCTTTGGTTTCAACAGCTGCTTTGATGAACAGCACTGGAGCTGGAACTAAAAACTGAGGGTTTGGATCTGTCTGTTTCCTCTCCCTCCATGTCCTCTGTCCTCACCTGCTGGACACAGTGTGTAACTGCGCGCGCGCGCACGCGCACACACACACACACACACACACACACACACAGGAAGTAACTCCAGGATCCCTCATGTCGGCTCAATCACAACACTTCCTGCCCTAAAAACGGGGAAGTTCCTGCCATTGAACGACTGCCTGCTAACCTCGCGTTTCCACTTCCACTGCTCCGAGTCACAAATAACTCCACATTGTTCCATCCAACTCGGCTCATTCCCAAATGTGCAAAGTCTGAAAACCTGAGAGATAATTAGGAAATTTTAAAGAACCAGACAAAAGTCTCAGAAAGATTTTTTTCTTTTGCAATTTTTGAGTTTTTGAGACTGAAAGAAAGAAAGAAAAAAAGAAAGAAAGAAGAGATAAATGAGATTTTTTGGAAAACGGTGTTCTTCAGAATATTCCCAAAACATTAAGCAATTCACATACGGAACTGAGAACAAAGAAAATCGGAAACATTGGGAACTGGGAGCGTAGAACACTGAGTACATATGAACCCGGGGCTATAAAGACTGGGAACATACAGAGCTGGACGTACTAAGAATTGGGAAAATAGAGAGTTGAGAATACAGGGAACTGCAAACAAACGGAAAACTGGGAAGGAAAGAGAAACATAGGGCAGTGGAACTACAGAGAACTGGGAACATCGAGAGCTGTGAATGTTGGGAACTGGGAACATCAAGAATTGGGAATTCTAGGAAACTGGGAACATAAGGAAAGGGAAACACGGGGCACTGGAACTACAGAGAACTGGGAACAGAGTACATATTAAACTGGGAACACAGGAACCTGGGAATGTTGAGAAGCGGGAACACTGGAGTCGGATTTGGAAAAGAAATTTGTTTTTTTGGAATTAATTTAGAAATGTTTATATACTGAGATTACTTCTTCTTTTTACTTTAATGTGCTATTTTATTTATAATATTTATAACACAAGCGTAATTTTCTGCTAAATTAAAAGTGTTTCAGCTAAAAAAAATAAAATAAAAGCCTTTTAATATTTTAGTCGATTTAAAAGAAAACAATATCGGATGGGTTTCGGCTGACACGCAAGGTTACGTTATCGGAAAAGAAAAAGTGGTATCGTGCCGTCTCTAATTAAAATCCTCATATCTAGGGAAGAAAAAGGGATCGTATCTTGAAATTGAGGAGAAGAACGACAATAAGTACAGCCATAAAAACTTTATTAAAAAAATAAAATAAAATAAAAAAAATTTGTGCTTCCAACCAAGTGCCAAAAAACACAGACACAACTTATGAGTAAAGTTCTTGTGTAAGTGTGTATTAAAATGAAGCGTGTTCATCAGCACCACTCCGCTACTCCGTCAATAAAAATGAACGAACGTTACACGTTAGTCATTAAACAGAAGCAGATCCACCACCTGACTGCTGGAAAAGAAGCGACTTGTGATGCGATAGCGTGTAAATACACTCACGAGCCGATCGAAAGGCAGGTTAAAACACTTAACACCTGCAAAAACATCTGGAGGGACCTGAGCGTGCGAGACAACAGCTACTGGACTTGTGCTGTTCAGTCACTACT
The DNA here is from genome assembly GCA_037576825.1 of Pangasius krempfi. Taxonomy (NCBI): domain Eukaryota; kingdom Metazoa; phylum Chordata; class Actinopteri; order Siluriformes; family Pangasiidae; genus Pangasius; species Pangasius krempfi. Next base: position 1,837,205 of record CM074996.1, on the reverse strand, counting down.
GTAAATCTCGATCTGATTAGCAACACCGTGCAGGAGATTATTACATCAGGGTCTGCTAATAGCGTCAGGCTGCATGAAGATTCCCGAAGCCCAGCGTGAGTTAGCAGCTCGAGTAATAAATTAGCAACGGCACGATGCTGAGACGGTTTGCGCGGAGCGCGAAACAAAAGAGTCGGCGCTGCTAAGAGAAGACAGAAGACAAGAGGAAACTGGGAACACTGGGAATTGAGTACATAAGAAACTAAACATAGTGAACTGGGAACATGGGGAACTGGGAACTGGGAACACGGGGAACTGGGAACACGGGGAACTGGGAACATGGGGAACTGGGAACCTGGGAACCTGGGAACACGGGGAACTGGGAACACGGGGAACTGGGAACTGGGAACACGGGGAACACGGGGAACTGGGAACATGGGGAACTGGGAACCTGGGAACATGGGGAACTGGGAACACGGGGAACTGGGAACACGGGGAACTGGGAAAATGGGGAACTGGGAACACGGGGAACTGGGAACCTGGGGAACTGGGAACCTGGGAACATGGGGAACTGGGAACACGGGGAACTGGGAACACGGGGAACTGGGAACACGGGGAACTGGGAACATGGGAACACGGGGAACTGGGAACATGGGGAACTGGGAACATGGGGAACTGGGAACACGGGGAACTGGGAACACGGGGAACTGTGGGGAGTTTTGGAAGTTGAGAGATTATCTGGCCACAATCCAACATAAAAAAGGTTTTATTTATTTTTTTATTTTACAAAATAAAGAGTTAAAACTCAAAGCTGTTAAACTGTTTCTGCTTCTTCCTCATTCAAGAGAACAAACTCTGGCAATTTTTGTCTAAATGAGATAACGGCATCGCAGCTACCTGTTCAGAACACGTTACGGTTCAGTCGGTACGGCATGAGCGCCTCCAGAAAAAGAAACAAAAAAATATTCTTCAACATGTGCCATCTGGAGGGACCTGAGCGTGCGAGACAACAGCTACTGGACTTGTGCTGCGTAAGTGTGTATTAAAATGAAGTGTGTTTACCGGCACCACTCCGCTACTCCGTCAATAAAATGAATGACCGTTTTAAACCAGAACAGTGGCAGAATGAGGAGTTATAAACACAGCGAGGGGACGAAGTTCGCATTCGCCCAAGCCTGGTCCGTAAATACCCAGACTTTCTCTCGCGACGTAAGCGTTCGTTAAGCTCAGGAGTCGACTCCCGCTGATCTACAACCAGCAAACAACGTACTCTCGCTGGCTGCGGGTTTGGAAGCAAAGTCACAGTGATACGGCGTGTCCCGAAAGTCTCCATACGCGGGAGAAATCTTCAAAATGCCTTCCAAATTTTTTCATATTTGGTTTGTATGATATATATATATATTTTTTTTTTCAGATAGCCTTTAAGAATGCCTCTGACGAAAGAAGAACGTATTGGAATCATTCTCACGGGTGGATCTAGGTTACGATGAACTTTAAGAGGAAACATCACACACACGCGAACACACACGCGAACACACGCGCGAACACACGCGCGAACACACGCGCGAACACACACACGACACTGCTGCCAAACTTATTAACAAATTCGACCGAGACGAGGACGTCCACGGACATCCACTGACGAAGACACGACCGGCGTGGTGCTGGCACACGTGGTCCCCCACGTATGCAGACTCCTGTAGATAAACAGTCTGAATTCTGCACACTGGTAGCTGCTGAGTGACACGACAAACTGGTCTGTGCATTTAAAAAAATAAAATAAAATAAGTGGTGTTATTTGACCATGCTGATGTCACAGCTTACGTTTTCACTGAAAGGGAAACTTTCCATTTCCTCAGGGTTTGGAAAGAATACTTCAAAAATACGTCACTGATTACTTCTTGAACACACGTGTGTTCATTTGCAGTCTAGCCACAGTTAGAAACAGGAAGCGGTGACGTAGGAAAAGGATGACCACAAGCAAACCTAAGGGAAAACCACAAAACGCACAAAGCACAGACTCACTGCTAGAAATCTAAAATCGGTTCCACTGCAGCACTGGAAATCTGCTCGCCTGGAAAAACCACCATTTTCGAAACTAGAAGTAAGACACGATACCACGTTTTCCTTTTCTGATACCGATACACAAACCACGAGTACCATAACACCGATATCGACACCCATCTGACGGCGTTTTCTTAAAAAACTACACTAACAGACATAATAAAGTATAAATATAATAAAATCAATCTAATCGATCAAAGAGACACTCGAGTCTCTTTATATGTAAATATTTCCAGTTCCAAAAATACATTTCTTTTCCAGATTTGCTGCGTATCGGATCGGTGCCGTCTCTAAGTCGTAAGTAAAACTAGATAAGTAAAATACAGCGAAGTTGACGTTGCCCCGTCTTGTTTCAACGAGTCAAATCATTTGACTCAGTTCACCAAACGCTGAGTCGACACTTTAAGCTCCCGAACGACTCATTGCCATTTTTTTACACAGCTCAGAGTTTGACATTACAATCGTCAACATATTTATATATTTATAAGAAGCAACAATTAGAGTTTACCGAGTGAGTTTCAGTGAGTCAAATCATTTGACTCAACTCACTAATCTGAGTCGACTCTTTCAGATCCCAAACGACTCACTGAATTTACTTTTTTTCCCAAAGCTCAAAGTTTGATATTACAATCGTCCTGCCGTGTGAAAGTGCACACACTCCTTATAACATATTTATATATTTATAAAAAGCAACAATTATTGAGTTTACCGAGTGAGTTTCAGTGATTCAAATCATTTGACTCAGATCACCAATAAGAGTCGACTCCCAAATGACTCATCGCCATTTTTGCCTTTAAACAGCACAAAAGTTCGTAATATTACAATCTTCCTGTCGTGTGGAAATCCACACACTTCCTATAACAACATGATCATCTATTTCTAAGAAGCAACAATTATTGAGTTTACTGAGTGACGCTCTTCTTTCTGGTCATATCTCAGTTATTACTTTTTTTTTTTTTAATTCAGGACTAAGATCGATTTTCAAGCCGCGAGAGAACTCGGCAGATGTGAAAGCGACAGATGAGCATGTGTGTGTCTGTCAGTCCACGTCTGCTTGGCATCCGGCTCGGTGTTTGATGACGGACGGTGACGCAGCAGGAGGGACGTGTTGCGTCTGCAGTCGGTCTGTAGATGGAGTGACTCAGCGAAGCAGCGTCCAGATGGACAATCACACAGCGTTATGAAGGACAGCGCCGGAGGGACGTCGCCGCACGAGACAGTTTTTTTACATTTCTGAAGCTCTTACAGAAATGCTGACCGCATCAGGAGCAACTTCACACACCGGGGCTTTTTTTTTTTCTGTACAGGAGAATGTAAAGGGAACCGGCGTAAATATCGAGTCTGCACTCGGCTCAGGAGGAAATGAGGTTTAGAGATGGATGTTTTTTTATAAATGATGCGAGCTCCAGATTCTTCATGGCTGCATCTAAAAATACATCTACAGATACTGCAATAATGAAAAAAATAGCATGATAAAATAGTACATGGTAACTATGGTCACAAACAGTGGCCTGTTGTCATGGCAACCAGGCTGCTAAATGCTTAGATACCCAACATTAACTTGCTAAACAGTAGTGTGTACTATTCATACAGCTCTGTTCCAGAACCTCCTGAGGAGCCAAAAAGGTACCAAAACTAACCTGAACAGGAACTACATAGTTCCTGAACTCTACTAATCAAGAATGGTGCACTTGGAGAACTCTCATGAACAGGAACCACATAGTTCCTGAACTCTCCTGAACAGGAACTACACAGTTCCAGAGCTCCCCTGAGCAGGATCTACACAGTTCCTGAACTCTTCTGAACAGGAACTACACAGTTCCAGAGCTCTCCAGAACAGGAACTACACAGTTCCTGAACTCTCCTGAACAGGAACTACACAGTTCCAGAGCTCTCCTGAACAGGAACTACATAGTTCCTGAACTCTCCTGAACAGGAACTACACAGTTCCAGAGCTCCCCTGAGCAGGAACCACACAGTTCCTGAACTCTTCTGAACAGGAACCACACAGTTCCTGAACTCTCCTGAACAGGAACCACACAGTTCCTGAACTCTCCTGAACAGGAATCACTCTCCTGAACAGGAACTACACAGTTCCAGAACTCTCCTGAACAGGAACCACTCTCCTGAACAGGAACTACACAGTTCCAATATTAATGGACAGTTAATGTCACTATTAATAAAAATGAATATTAATTAACGTAATGTGATTATTAATAACATGTCCTTTAATAAAATGGCTATTAAGATTGTAACTATTAATAATAGAACATGTGTGTTATTATATACGATTAATATATATATATATTTAACAATAATGACTATTAATATCAGAACCTTCAGTGACTGGAGCCACAAAAACTGCCTCCTAGTAAACGGCTGTAAAACCAAGGAGATGGCAGCGGATCACTGTCACGTCACACGGATGTACGATAAACAATAAAAAGGGCAGAGACGGCTTTTCCTCCTAAGACGGCTGAGGTCCTTCGGCATCTGCAGGAAGATGCTTCATGTGTTTCGCCGCACTACAGGAGCAAGTGTGCCGTTTTACGCTGCAGTGTGCTGGGGAGGCAGCAGCGTAAAGCAGGCGGATGCCAGGCGGGTGGACAAACTGGTGCAAAAAGCTTCTTCAGTGACTGGAATGAGGTTTGAATCACTGGAGGCCGTGGTGTTGAGATGCACAGGGAAAAAGCTAGAGGCCATTGTGGAGCACGCTGACCATCCGCTACACAACCCCCTGACGGACTGAGAAGCAGCTGCAGTGGACGACTCGCCTCACTGCGCTGCAGGACTGAACGCTACAGGAGATCCTTCAACCCCACTGCCATCAGGCTCTACAACACCTCAGCCAATGGCAGATGACTAATCACTACTCTCATTACTTCACTACTCTCACTACTTTACTACTTCACTACTCTACTACTTCACTACTTTACTACTTCACTACTCTACTACTCTACTACTCTCATTACTTCACTACTCTCACTACTCTACTACTCTCATTACTTCACTACTCTCACTACTTTACTACTCTCATTACTTCACTACTCTCACTACTTTACTACTCTCATTACTTCACTACTCTCACTACTTTACTACTCTCATTACTTCACTACTCTCACTACTTTACTACT
>CM074996.1:1765977-1787089 GCA_037576825.1 Pangasius krempfi | reverse complement strand
CCTGAACTACCCCACACCTGGCATTTTAATCCTTCCTTACACCTGAACTACCCCACACCTGGCATTTTAATCCTTCCTTACACCTGAACTACCCCACACCTGGGATTTCAGTTATACACCTGAAACCGTGTTGCTGGTTTTCATTTGAAAACACAGTTTACACTAAAACTAACCTGTTCTAGTTCTAGTTCATTCTTCGTCAATTTTATTTGATGCCTCTTTGAATTCTGACTTTGAATTTCCTGTGCAGTGGCTGCTGGGATTGGGCTTCTTCCTGTTTCCCTGGGCATCAACAGTGCTACGGAGATGGTATCTGCCACTGCATGTATTCTTTGGCCTGGTGCTCCTTGCCATGTCGGTGGGTTCCTCGCTCATGGGCATCGCAGAGAAAGCGATCTTCAGTGGTCTGTGAGTACTGCGACATTCCCTGCTCTTACAGCAGAGATGAAGATGACCAGAGTGTGTTATGGGAGGGAAAGCACTTAAAGATGGAACGGAAAAGTTGGATAAAAACCGATTATGCGAGCGATGGAAGATAGCTGGGCAATATGAATTAAACTTGTTGAATGGTTATTATTTGGTGATTTATGTTGGGAGTCTTCAGTTTATAAGGCACTTATTTAAAATCTCAGATTCACATGATCAGTGTATTCTACAGCGATCATACGTTATCTAGGCAGAATTCACAGTAATTTAGTATCTTACCCATTTTGCACTCATCCAGCTGCATCTATTGCAGATTTAGTATATTCTCATTTAGATTTATGACAAGACTTGTGGCCAATCATTAATAGCGTCAGTCTTTATGAAGCTGAAGAGCTTATGAGTCATCAGAGCCTAATGAAAGCTTCAAAAAATGCACGATTGTGTCAAGAGTCTCTTGGCTGGAGGGCGTCAGGAGGATGAGTCACTCCGAAAAGTGACTCACTGTGATTCACTGATCTGTGGATTGTAACTGATTGCTATCGGACCCACAGTGATGCGGAGTGCAAGGTTTAGTCCTTTGTAACATTTTTTTACTAAAGCACTGAATAGCTTTTGTGAAAGAATGGAGGGGGAAAAAACGTCTTTGCAAATAGCATTCATTTGTAGCTGGATCTTTCAGTCAGTGTTTTAAATTTTCTGGAGTAATGAGGAAAAATGGGCATGCTCTCGCATAAATAATTGGCACTCTTGAAATGCTCCCTACTCTCTGAAACTGTACAACCAAAATAGTTTACAGATCGTTGACCAAAGCATTTATATAGCTAAAGCTAGCTAGCTTCACTACCAGCTACATAGCTTACTACACTGAAGCTACATCCATTATTGATACCTAGTCTGAATTTATGAATGAGGATCTACATTGTCGCTTTCCTTCTTCTGCTAATCAAAAGATAATATCTCGATAAACAGTTTGTGGTGAATAATTTGATGACTTTGAGTTGATTCCTAGCTGTTTTCAACAAATCAGACTAGAAGCAGTAACATATCCTGTGTATGCTGGGAGAAAATATATATAATTTATGTAGTCCTACTGGCTTGATAAGTAAGGGATAAAACACAGGGGCTCGCTGTTATATGAAATTCATCAACAGTGGCATTTTGTGATTCAGCTTGACATGAAGCGGTGTTACTCATACCACCCTGAAGTTGATTATTTTCCTATAGAGCGTGCCCTAGTATGGGTTATTCCTCTTATTCCTAATGGGTTATTTGTCATTGCTGTTGTTTTCACTTACGTTATAACAGATGTTCCCTCACCAGCCTCTCTTTTTTCTCTGTCTCTGAAAAAAAGAGAAAAAAAAACCCACACAGCTTGTCAAACTGCAAAGCAAGGAAATCAGCAACATTAAATATAACTGTAAATGGATAAAAATAAATAGCCTAATAGACGTAATAATTTTTTAAATGGCATTGTTGGCATTTTGCTGTGGTATAAGAGGAACAAAACACTTCCGGACGTGTTCAGGTTGGAGGAAATGAATCAACTTCTACATGGTAACTAACTCCACTTCATCACGCCACATTGCCACTGATTATTTTCCTATAACAGCATGACATGGAGTGGTTTATTCCTTACTTAGGAAATAAACTTAAAACAGATTGCTAGCCAGGCAAAGATGAAAAAATATTTGTCATGGTGTTGGAGATTTGTAACGAGAAGTTTGAAGGGTCTAAAAGGTTTTCAATGAAAGCCTAATTGAGCAAGTATCCAATTCCAGTTACATTCAGGTAAAACAGAACTCCTGTAAGATTTTACTTGGGTAAAGTGATAAAGGACTAATACTGACGTACTTCTCTGATTGTGCGTAGGCCACCGTTTGCTCCTGAGGAGGTTCTGACCAACATGCTCGGCCTGTTGCTGGTGTGTTTCGCGGTACTTGTGGGCTACGTGGTGACCAGAGAAGAGTTCAGACGACCGCCGAACCCCGAGGAAGAAGCTCTGTCTGTTCACTTCAACACTCTGAGTGAGGACTCCAGGCCCAGCACGCCTTAACACAGCGCCAAGACTTCAACACTCCTGCTCTGGTTTAGTCTCCGGTCTCCTTATTCTGCTTTAAACACTCCTCACTTCCTGTGCGTGTTCAGTAATAGGAAACAGGCGTCATCACCACACACATACGGCTGAACGTATCCATGGCAAAATAGTTTTTGGATTCGAGTATGTAAAAAGATTTCTCAGTCTCCGTGTTTTGTATCAGAATAACACGTTAGGAAAAATATTTGATTTATTTAAAACTGCAGGATGTATGATTCTGTATTTCCACCCGCTTCCTGCGTTGCAAGTAACCCCTTCAATGAGAATTCAGGGCTGCATCCCAAACTGCATTTTATGGACTAAATATGATGACCAAAATAGCAGTGACACCATAGGTAGACTAACGTACGATTTAGTAAGGTGGAATGTGGTTTGGGACGCGTCCCAAGTATTCAGGACTCTGAAGATAATAATTATTTGCTATTAAACACGGACCTGCTAAAATTCCACACACCAAGATGGAACAGAAGTATTGCCTGACTTGAAATATACACAATTACAAAAAGCAAATGCTGATTAGCTTACTCTCTTGCAAATTCATCTAAGAAAAGCACACCAAAAGCACCTGCTAGCCACCGATCCATCAAAATTACACACACCAAGAGCGAACAGAAGAATCAATCAACTTGCTCTTGTCCAATTTACCCCAGTTTAAAATGCAGAAACACTATTACTTATCAAACGCACCCCATTAGCCATAAGCTGACCCCCTACAATAGCTAAACAACTGGCTAAAGATACAAATTCCCCAATGAGAAAATATCCATCATTCACCAGCTTCCCACCAGATTAGAGAATAAGTAAATGCCTTATCTGTTCAGCAGGACAAATCTAAAACTCCATCAATAATATCTAACTCTTTCACTCCTTCACTCGGGTTGATTTGTTTACATTCTCACTCTCTCTTCTGATTGGCTGCAGCTCCTGCCAGTCACCATTGAGTCTGAGCTCAGGATTATCACAATATACAGTGTTTTTTCTGCCCTGACTCAATAACCATGTTTTTTTTTTTTTTTCATTTTAACCAAAAAAAACCATGTATTGTAGTTTTAAACGTAAAGTTTGAAGAAAGTTGGGAATTTTCAGACACTCGTTTCCAGACCTGAAAAAAATTGTGGAAATTCAGAAAAAGTGTTGAGAAAAGTTCTGTTGTTCAAGTAAGACTCAAGACACTGAAGTTCTAAATCTGTTGTCTTTAGATGGTCTCTTAACTTCACGTTTCATAGGTTCTTAGGTTCTTCTTCATGATACAGTTAATGACACACTTAAGAGGAAAGGGCAGAAGCCCTGTTAATTTAGTATACTATCATTCTGTATTGCGTCTCTCTCTCTCTCTCTCTCTCTCTCACACACACACACACACACACACACTCACACACACTCACATACAATTGGCTATTTTTTATGTCCATGACACAAAGTAAAATTTGATCAAAATATGCATGGATATCAGACAACATGGTGACGTCCAGTAAAATAAATAAATAAATAAATAAATAAATAAATAAATAAATAAATATCTAGGTGACTTAACTGCTCTTGGACCACACTGTGTTTTTGAAGCCCTAATTACTACAACGTCTTAAAAAGAAATAGATTTTTAATATAATACCCTGCGAGAACTCTCTAGATCCCCACAGTAAGCTTGAGTCTGTTCTAATACCACAGGATCCTCACAGAAATAGTGAAATAATTATAATTATACATCCACGTCATGTTGTATTTACAGTAATGAGTTTTCAGCTGTTCAAGTAAAAACCAGAGCTCGTAATTACCGGTTGGAAACTCGTAATTTTCCGAAAGCTCTAATTTGACAGAGCGTAACGTCTCTACGTTATAAACAGACATGACCAACAAAAAAAATGGCAGCAGCTTCTAGAGTTAGACATTAGTTAGTTATTAGTATAACGTAGTTTAACTTGAATTAACTATACATATCTAACAGAAATCGGTTTTTATAATGAGTCATAATCAATAAAGTATAGTCTAATTACTCAGTTTAGCTTGTAGCATTTAGCTTTCTATCTCAGACTCAGTGAAGGACATCACACACATCCAAAACCACGCCCTATTCACAATTTTGGAGTTTTGCAGTCATTTTGAAGCCCGAAGGTATGCTCATGATATCCCACAATGCACTCCAATAGGATGGTGTCCACATGATGTACTCTAGAGGATGCAAAATACCCATAATGCATCTTGATTGTTTATATTATCAAGGCCATTGATGTATCTATTGTGACGTTGTATGTGTCACCGTAGAAACAAGTCATTTTCAAGTCCCTATTCACTACATAGTGCACTGTTTAGTAGGCACATCCCACAATGCAATGCTTAGAGGTTCAGGGCCAGATGACCTGCCCTAGAGAGTAATACCCATAATGCACTTTGACGTTTGTAGGGTTTGACTTGTGGCTTCATTATTATCTATATGTGAAGTGAACATGCTAGTAAATTATATCTGTCTAGTATTGATATTATTTGAAAATAACGTTTCAATAATTAATACATAATACTTGCGTAGAATTACACAACAGGGAATTTTTGTATGTGGAGGTTTAATGACGTCGCAAGAAACAAGCAAAATCTTGACTGAGGGAAGCAGAATAATCACTTTAGCTGGTTGTAAACATTATTATTATTATTATTATTATTATTATTTAATAATAAAACTCCACAGAGGCTGCTGTATAACACTGTCTAACATCGCCTCCATGTGTTCACAGAAAGCCATTACAGGATGCATCGTTTCGCTTATTCCTTAGCAAGGTGTTTTTATGTCGGACCCCTGAGCCGCAAGTTCTGAAAAAATGTCGACGTTGTTATTTCAACTTAATCTCTCTTAATATCTTAATAACCAAAATAATGCTATATGCAGTCGGAATAATGAAATTCAATGTTTCTTTTCCCACTTGCAGGGCTTTTTAACGACCGTGCTGCTATTAAAGCGACACACACAGGAGTCAGAATTAGGGCTGAGGGAAAATATACTGTAAAAATTATATCACGATATTGAATAGTTTTGCGGTATTTGCTAACAACGAGCCAAGTAGCGGGAGCCAGTAGTGCAGCTGCAAATCACAGGTTTATAGTAATGCGCTCATTCTAATATGTTATGGTTTCTATAGTAACGGAAGACGCAGAAGCGTGATCGTTGATGAGATGAAGTCTTCTGTGAGGAGACGTTTTTGTAGCACTTCTGGAAGGAGTCTCCAGTGTCGGCGCTTTGTAACAGTCAGCGGTAAAAGCTGTAACTTGAAGTTTTCCGACATCTTCAGAACAGAGGAGTCACAATAAGTTCAAGAGAGAAAACAGAAAGGTTTGTGAGGGAATGTCAGTTTATAGCTGCAAACAACGTAACTTTATATTTATAGCAGCTAAAACGTAACGTAAAACTTGTTTCGTGGACATGCCACAACATTAAACGTAACTATAAATGAATAAAATGTACCACCTCGTTGTTTGATTAAAAAAATGTAATTGTTGCCAAACTGCTGTGGTATAAGAGGAATAAAACACTTCAGGAGGTGTGGATGATGAAATGCGTGTTACGTTACTTAAAGAGGCAGTTTGTGCGTTGCCTTTTACGGGAAAAGGGGGCGGGACTAGGCAGCTGTGCTTTGCGTGGGGGTGCAGCTCTTTTTTTTTTTTGAGGTATCTTTAAAATGATGTCATTTCCACAGGTCTGGAAACACTACGAAATTTCGAACCGCGGGACATTGCATGTAGTGTAGTTTAATAATTCTGTGCCTTGATTAATATTTAGTGCCATATCAAGCTGAAATATTTACACATGGAAAGCTAAAACCTGCCGACGCACACAGCAACGTGATGAGAAACCTTTTGGTCATGTCAAAGGAAATATTTTTTTATGGAGGCCCTGAACCACAGACTGTGATGATTCAAGATGTCATTGTTTCAACATAATATTCTGTTATTTTCACTTCAGAACTCATTCTTTCAAGAAATCGTGTCATTAATTAACTCACTATTTCGTGTCATTTCAACTCCATAGTTAACACCCCACAAGCTATCAATAAGAACCGTTTATTAAATATTAGCTTATAATTCTTATTCAGTATGCAGTTTCTCAGATAGTAAGTAAGCCAGATGTCGATTTAGATTACTTATTGTTAATTCAGTTAACTGTGTTCGGTATACATAAAACTAAAAAAACCACAAAGAAATGTCAAAATAACAAGATATTACGTAGAAATAGCACAATAATATCTTTACATATTATGTTTCCTGAATTAAGATATTAAAATAGAGGAAATAAAGAGATTAAGTCTTACTCATGGCATAATATCTGGTAATAAGGAGTCATTAAATTGAAATAATGAGATATTAAGTCATAACAGGATGTAGTTGAATGGAAGATGGAATAATTATCTAACCATCGTTAGTATTGAATGACGTTTATATGCTTCATTGATCTTTGTCGGTGCTGTTGCTATAAAGTTACTGTCAAAACCAAAACCCCAAGCACACACACACACACACACACACACACACAAGGCTAAAATCGACAGGCTAAAATCATTGTTGCAGCTTTAATATCGAGTTCTGCCGACCTGTTAGTACCGCGTTGGTGTCGTTTCTGTGGATTGTTATCTAATCCCACTGTTATTTGCTGTATGTACCGTCTCAGTACTGTCACTTCTCCTACAGGTTAGTCATTAATCCCGTGCTGCTGCTTCTTATCACGTGTTAAAAGGAATACTTCAGGGTTTCTCATGCTTATCTCTATCCGCTGTATCCGTAGTGTGTGTGTGATTACCAATGAGCAGAATTTCATTGAGAAAGACACGAAATCCAAACTCACTTATAATGAACGTCTAAGGGCAGCTGTTGAATTCTGTCAAATTCTGTGAAACGTATTTTTGTAGAATATTTTCATGAATTCTTCAGCCAGATGTGTTTGTTAACGAAATCTGTTTAGTCTAAATCTGTTTAGTTCAACCAGTCAGAGATGGGCCATTTTCAGAGCAAAGAACTGTGGTTATGTTATCAGTGTAGTTGTCTGGCTCTAATGGTGTCAAGAACCTTTGGGGAAAAAGTGTAACGTAAGACTTTTCGGTCACAGCTTTTCAGAAAAAGCTTTTTAGTTCCTGACCAATCAGGTCGCAATTTGGGGGGTGAGTGAGATAAATAAACATAGAGGACAACGTGTCGGTGGAAAAGAAAAACCGTCTTGCTAGTGAGCGAGTAGGAGATTTCTGACATGTTGAATGGAAAGCATTTCAGTGCAACTAAAAATAACTGTATGTATGTTTGCGATGTTCACCGCTATGTGATGTTGCGTTTCTACTTTAACAGTAAAGTCACACAAGCAGCACAAATTCTCTTGATTTTCTGCCTCCAAAGCTACAGTGAAGTCAAACGACCTCCTGATCACCAGAGTTACACCAGTATTTATTTCATCTGCATTACTGAGGTTAATAAATCTAACCTAAAGCGCAAGCTAGGCTAGTTAGTTAGCTGGTACTAGCTAGGAGTGTTGTTATGGTTATAATGTGCACCTGCCCTGGAAGTAAACAGCTTTTCTGGTTTTCCTCAGTTCAGGGAAACATACTGATTTTCCCATCAGTGGTTATCACACACACATCCTACAGATTTGGGGGATAGAGATTAAGGAAAAAAACCGCTGGAGTATTTCTTTAATGTGCTTGGAAATCATTAAAGGGTTGAATCATCTTGTAACGACTTCATGATTTAACATGGAATCTTTTTTTTTTTTTTAATGTATCAAGATTAAATGTGTAACCTGGAATAAATCAAGACTCGTGCAGCCACTAATCATTTCACCCCGAGGGAGTTTCTTTGAATCCTTAAATTAGTACATTATTTTCTCCTTTACATACAGTTGATTGTACAGTTTACAATCATGGAACAGGATTAAAAATGCATTCATGTTTTTTGGCTTTTACTCTTCTTTTACTCCCACTTAAAACCATGTACAGAGAATTCTGCGAATAGCAAGCCTAGATTTAAAAGAAAAAATACAACTGAAGCATTATAAAATTGAAATAAAAAACAAAACCTGTGGGGAAAAATGTGGTAACAAGGGAAATGATCGAAGCCAAGTCCTTTCCCTGCTTTCTATATATATATATATATATATATATATACATATATATATATATATATATATATATGATAGGTGAAAACTCACACACACACATTAATGTGTGTGCATCAGCAAAGAGCATGCATTCTAATTAAGCACAGTTTGTACAATCATTTACACATCAACCTTAAAAAATCGGTTTTCAACACACTAGAAAAAAAAACACACCCTTTTTCGACAGCAGTTGAAAATGATTGGCTAAAACAGAGGACACAAAGTTTCCAGTCCTGTTAGCATAAAAAGGGAAAGGTGCCTAACAAAAGAGTGCTGAAAAGAAAGAAGAGAAAACAGAAAGATGATTGGAAAACACACAGCATAATCAGGTGTTTAATGGAAGCCACTCCAAATGGATAAAAAAAAAATGTAAAAAAGGAAAAAAAAAATAGAAACAAGGAAATAAATACAACGTAAAAGAATTAATAACCTTTTGTGAAAGTGTGTAAAATTATGTAAGTCATCTGGAAGCGTGTCCAAAATTGAAAAGAAGCCTCGACGACCTTATCGTCTCCCAAATAAAAAATCTTTCACACAATAATAATGTCCTGTTGCCTTCATAAATATGAACATGACGTGAGATGATGTTTGAGATTATACTCGTGTAATGTTGCAGCACCTCCTTACATCTGCAAACCACAGCACAGCATTTTAAATGATCAAGGAAACATTTCCATGAAACCAAAATTGCCCTTAAAGCAGGTAAAAAACTTCACATTACTGACCTACCAGGAGCAGGAAAGCGGAGCACAATGGCACCAAGAGCAAAATAAAGTATGTATATATGTGTATATATATAATTTTGTACAAACATAACTTAAACTGATAAATATTCCATTTTTCTGTCATTACTTTAGCTATGTACACGTTGATTTAGGATCACCTTTTATAGCCATATATACAGAAGAGGCTTCAGGAAAGCTTCAGATCAAAGACAGAGCCTGGCAACATAATGGTTCATTCAAACAATTCCCCTAGAGGTCGGAGGGGAACAAAATTTGGACTGATCTCTTGGGGTGCAAGATTTCGGACATACTGTGCACTCAACACAGTGTAAAAATGTTGTAATGCATTATGTAGGCAGGAGGCGTAACTAACGCCTTGTAAAACATTCAGACTTAGGACCCTGACATACCAAGCCAACGTAAAATAAAGTAGCAAACACACTTGAACAGCCAAAATAACTTTTCTTACCAGCAGGGGGTGACAGTCTATATTCAAATTCAAAATTTAAATAAAGCCAGAAGAGCCAGAATTGCGAAAAAGACAAAGCCTGGTATTCCACCTATCCTGTGCCAGAATAAGTACCTATACTGTCATGACACACTACAGTATTTAGTGCAGGAGTATGAATTTTAACCAAGCAAACTAGCCTAGCTATCATTTTCACATCACTTTAAACCAGTTTCAATGATCTTGCTTTGTTTCTTTGGTGCAAACGTGGGTAGAGCATATAAAAAATGTTAGGCAGGACTTGCTTTGCTTGATTTGGTGTTTCTTTGGTGTTCTTCAACACTTAAGACCACAGCATACATAATTTGGTGATGGTATCTGTGAGGTTTGCGTAAAGCCTGCTTACAAGCTCGCATAGTCTCCGCGATTTTTCAAGTGATACAGTACTGCAGGTGGCAATATCTGACTAATATATTGTTTGCTTTGCAACTACGTCATATTTTTTTGTAGAAGCCAGCCAAATGTTGTCTCCCTGAAGTATGCTGAGGAATTTAATCAGTCAACTAGCATTAACTATGTGGTTAAAACTAAGGACAACAGATAGCTTGGTGTGTCAGGAGTAAGTACTGGCTGTTGAGATGCTCTGTTCCACCATTTCCTACAAATGTAGGCAATTTATACCAATGCAATTTTATGATTAAATCACCAGATGTGTTTGCACAAGTCCTGCATATTGGATGCATTAAGCTCTGTAGTACTAGTGTCCATCTAAATAACAAAGCTTAAGGTCACTACTGATGAAGTGTCCTTTTACTGAAAGCCAACATGGGGTCAGACTATCTGAATGACTAATATCCCGTATTGCCGCATCCCTAGCTAGCATACAGCAGTTATGGCGGTCCACTCCAACTGAGGCTCCTGAAGTATCCTGCATGTCCTGATCCCAAAGCAGATGCTTTCTACAACATCTCCTTTCATGTCCATATATTCAGTTTTAAGATCGGATTACATCAAAGTGAAGGGGGAAACCATGTGAGTCCAAGTACTTATCTACAAGGTGTGCCTCAAACGTTGGACTCAACAAAGGGCCTCTTTGGTTTGATAGGAGAGGAAGGACCTTGGCGCTCCCCATGTCCCGCCTGTCTGTAGTCGCTGTCCTGATAGGCCTGTGAGACCGGCAGTGTCCGCGCCACCTTAATGTCTGGGTAGGTGGGTGCCTGACTCACCCGGCCTGTGTTATCTGGCCGATAGTAGTCATCCTCCCCTAGATGTCCGTTGTGGGCATTGTTGGTGCGATTGTAGTAGGCAAGGTGCCCATAGGTCATGTTGCCAGGTGATGTGGCAGGGCTGGAGACCACAGTGTCTAAAGACGACACGGCCCAAGTGCGTGACGAAGAGGAAGAGGACGAAGGTTGCTGAAGAAACTGCTGAGTCCGTGCTGTCTTGTCTATGATGCCCATGAAGGGCGTGCTGCGTGCCCGCATAGCCTCGCCTGGGTAAGTCCCCCCTAAAAGACGCATGTCAGTGCCTTGTGGTGGAGAAACTGGTGACAGGTCATCGCTGTATCCACCCTCATATGCCAGCTTCAGTGGGATTTCCATTTGTTGTGCTGAAGCCGAGGGCCTGAAGCCTGGCCCTAAATTAGAGGTGGATCCTGCTGCCAGACTGCTGCTAGAGGGTGAGAAGCGCAGGCCAGTGCTCTGAGAGTGAATGAGCGGCCGTGGTGTAGGGCCAGTGGCACTTAGTGGGCGCCGGAGACCGTGAGGGTGCTCAGGTGATGATAACTGAGGCTGGCGCTCAATTTCATGTGGCTGGACGGGATAATAAGCAGCTGACTGGCTGCGGCTGATCTGCGGTGCCATTTGACCATAACGGGGGCCTGTGATGCTGGGCCTGTATGCATGTGAGGGCCTCTGAGGG
The DNA here is from genome assembly GCA_037576825.1 of Pangasius krempfi. Taxonomy (NCBI): domain Eukaryota; kingdom Metazoa; phylum Chordata; class Actinopteri; order Siluriformes; family Pangasiidae; genus Pangasius; species Pangasius krempfi. Next base: position 1,775,351 of record CM074996.1, on the reverse strand, counting down.
AGCTCTTCTTCTATGTACACACTACCCTGAATCTGCAGTGGACTTGAATAGGCCACCTCCCCAAGCTCGTCGACATCCCCAGGAACATGTCCTCTCATGGACTGGGCCACGTGAGAGTAAGCGCTGGAGTGGACCGACCCACTGGTCTGATTTGTGCGGATGATCTGGGCCTTGGCTGGCTGCAGCCACTGGGTTTGCTGCTGCAGTGAGCGCTGGCTGCCCATTTTAGCCAGCGGCGATTTGGGCCTGCCAGAAAGTCCCTCTTGTTGATAGCGGTTTGAGCTGACAGAGGCAGACTGTGGTCTGTAGATGGCTGCATTCTCTGAGGTGTAGGCTCCACGGCGTAAAGGCGAGGGAGGGGGGCTGAAGTGGTAGGATGAGGAGGAGGAAGAAGAGGAAGCTTGATGGGCCGGAGAGGTGTGAGGAGGGCTTGGACGATAGTGGGAGGTCTGGTGAGTTGGAGAGAGCGACGGAGAGGTGGACTGGTAACCCTGGCGAGTCGGAGAGGACATGGAAGGAGGACTGGGCCGCAGATCATAGGCCTGGCCCATGGAAGCGCTTCCGGAAAGGTAGGGTAAGTGGCTTGGGGAAGGTGGCATGTTCTGAATGACAGGCAGACCTGAAGGACTGGAACGAGGCTCGGCAGTCACAGCTAGGGGAAGACCATCCAAGTCCCGCTCCAGGTAATCTTCGTCCTCTTCAAACAGGTCCTGCACTGGCTCCATGTCAGACAGGCGGGGCTCTAGCGGAGGAGGATGCGGGGCTTGCTCATGGGGAGGGGAAGGAGGTGGATCCAGCTGCTGTTGCTGAGCGACTTGGCGACACTCCTCCTCCACACGCTGCAGCAGACGCTGGATCTCACGGTTATTGGGACACAGGCGTATGGCTTCACTCAGGTCCTCCAGGGCTGCGTGGAATTGCCTACACACACAGAGAGAGAAATGGGTTATATGTGATACAGAGATTAAAAAAAAAACAATAGGCAGTTATGTATAGGAAACTTTTAACGTTTAAAAGGGGAAGTGTGTTAAGTTTGAGCTCTCTGCTGCCTGCAAAGTACAAGTAAAACCTTGCTCTTGCCTTCCTCTTACCCTCAACCAACCTCAGTCCCTCTGATTGAAACTATGTAGGCCTCCTGAATTGCATTTTAAAGTCCCCATGAAACATCTAGAGAGCCATGATTTGATGCCGTATGCTGAGGGATCAAATCAGTCAGGCAGTCAGTCTGATGACATGTTTACGTTCTTGACTGAATTGTATAATAGCCAACAGAGTGGCTATTATACACCCCAAAACTGAACAAACTGGACAGAAGTGAATTAGCAAAATATGTTGAACAGTGAAGAGTTAAATGAGAGGCTTTTTTTCCAATGGCAGATGGTTTCTCACCGCGAATTCAGCCACGCCTTTCAACAATATCTTAGGCAAAGAAATTGCTTGGGCCGAGGTCAACCATCAGTGGTGCCGGGAGTGACGGACAGCGATCGCCGAGAGGCATCTGATTTTTGAGTTCAAGACACTTTACAGGACACTTTATGGAAAATAGGTAAGGCCTATTAATTTTGTCCTGCCTGCAAGTGGAGATTATTTCTGGGCCAGAGATCAAAATCAGAATCTAAACTAAATCCAGAAATGAAAAACTAATGAGGGGATCCACTGTAATGTGATATTGCGAATCAGTTTTTCATTTTTCATTTCATTATTACAGCTCTAGAACACATGCAGAGGTTACAAACTACACCTTTAAAATGCTGCACAAAATACTGCACCCTCTCAACCGAACACTGTCCATAGCTCATAGTCCAACAACATAGCTGTGGCAGGTAATGTTCTTTGTGTGTTACTCATGAAAATAATCTAAAAATGTAGAAATAAAGATGTGATGTGACAGATGGGAAGTCTGTAGAATAAAAATAATGTTGAAATGTATGGAAATGAGCCTCCTTATCCTTAGAGTAACACTACCAGGTGAGATTTCACCTCATTACTAAGTCTATATTTGATAAAAGTAGGAGGTTTAGGTCCCAGCGCCCTTCCTGTTTGTTGCTACGGTTACCTGCTGCTGCGTTTGGCGCGGGCTCGTGCGTAAAAGGCCTCATAGGATTTGGGTTTCAACTCTAGAGCTCTGGAGGCAAACTCCTCCGCCATGCCAAAGTCCTGCAATCAACAACAGGGCCGACAGTCATACACAGAGCCAAACGCATGGAGGCATGTAGGGCTAGTCACATGCATACACACATATACATACATACATACATGCATACAGACATACATACATACATGTTTCATGTGGACACACTCATTCTGAACATACATATGATAACTTGACATCATGAACACACTCATTATGAATGTACATGTGCACAATTGCATCAACCCAAAAATATGGAAGTGTCCTCACATACACTGATATAAGAGACTGAACACACACACACACACACACACACACACACACACACACACACACACACACACACACACACACACACACACACACAAAGACTCTATAAAGCAATATTTTTATCCCCACTAGGGGGTGCTTTTTTTTTAATACAGTGACTTACGTGCCACAACTGTTGCAACAATACCAAGTCTGTTGTTACGATCTGTCTGAATCTATCTAAATAATCTCAAGAGAGACTAAATCCCTTCTATTACACAGGGCTGAAAAAAATCATAAACTTGACAGACCAAAAACCAAAAAAAGGGTGGTTGGGATGAAAAGTGATGATGTTGATCAGATGTTGCCATTATTATATCTGGAAAGACTGAATGAACTCAGCAGCATCACCCCACTAACTACGGAAAATGTAAGCTGTTTTTAACTCTATGCCTAGGTAGAATTCTCCCTCACGTTTGGATTAAAATTCCAAATAAATAATGTAAATGAGCACAAATATTCTACAGCAGTACGGCTGGCACCGTGATATGAAAATACCTATTATATCCATTAACAGAACTCACATAGATTTACTTTACACTAAAATGTTGACGCACTAAACAAAACTTGCATGTGCACTGTACATATGACCAATCTTGCTGCATTTTGCACAAAAAGTTGACACTCTCAAGACAGTTAATAACAGAACCCAACACCACTGGCTACTAACATTCATTTTGCGGCGGCAACGGGACAGGTTGAGCAGCAGGGAGACTTTAAGCTCGCGGAAACTCTTCAGATCCTCAGTGAAACCTTCGCGAGGGAACTTCTTCAGGGCATACTGATAGCGCTGGGCTGCTTCCTTCACCTTTCCCTTCTGTTAGAGCACAAAACACAGCTGTTAGCGTGTAAAGAGTGGAAGGAAGGACTGTAGACTGGAAGGAAGGAAGGAAGGAAGGAAGGATGGAAAGAAGGAAGGAAGGTAGGTATGCAGGGAGGTAGAACACAAAGTTGGATGAAGGGATGGAAGGTAGGTAGTTATGTAGGTAAAGAGCAAGGAAAGAAGAAGGGATGAAAGTAAGAAAGAAAGGCATGTAGGTAGGAATGAGGAAAGAAGAAAGGAAAGACAGATGGTAGGTTAGGTAAGGTAAGTAAGAATGGTGGAAGGGAGTTAGATTTGCTGGTAGGTTAGGTTGTTAAGAAGGAGGAAAGAAAACTGGGTAACAGTAGGGAGGTAAGATGGTAGGTACGGGAAAGATGGAAGTAGTGAATTAGGTGAAAAGGAAAGACCAAAGGAAGGAAGGTTGGAAGGAAGGTGAGTAGACAAAAAGATAAACAGGTTGGAAGGAAGGAAAGAATGTAGGAGAGAAAGAATGGAAGGTAAGTAGGTATGTAGGAAGGAAAAAAGGAAGGTAGCAAGCAAGGTATATAGGTAGGAAAGACAAAAGGGGGTAGAAGAACAAGGGGAAGGAAGTTCTAAAGATGTAGGAAGGAGAATAGATGAAAAGACAGATTCAAGTTAGGTATGTAGATAAGGGAAAGACAGAAGGAGTGTAAGTAATGCTGGTAGAAAGAAAAGAACAAAGGGTGAAGAGAAGGAAGGAAGGTTGATGGAAGGAAGGTGGGAAAGACAAAGGGTATGTAGAAAGGATGTAAGGAAGGAAGCAAGGTAAGTACATAGATCGGAAGGCACAGAGATAGGCAGGATGAAGGGAAAGGATAAAGTTACAGAGGAAGATGGGTAGGTAGGAACGGAGGAAAGATGAATAGAAAGACAGATGTAAGGTAGTAACAGGAGTAAAGGTGTTAAGGAGGGAATGTGGGTAGATAGATAGGCAAGTGGGAAGGAAGAAAGAAATGTGGGCGGGAAAGATGGTAGGGAGAAGGTACATAATAAACGAAAAAACAAAGAAAAGAAAGAAGGAAGGAAGGCAGGCAGGCAGACAGGCAGAAAAGGTGGGTAGAGAGAAGGGAAGGAAGTTAGAAAGAAAGAGGGCTACGTAGCAAGGAGAAAAGGGGAAAGGAAAGACAGCTGTAAGGTATTTAGTTATATAAGAAGGAAGGACAGAAGGGAAGTAGGTTGGTATGTAGGCAAGAGGGAAGTTAAGTAAAAAGAAGCACAAAGGAAGGAAAGAATGTACAAAAGGAGGTAGGTAGGTAAGAATGTAGTTGGGATTCATGGTAGACATGAGGGTGGGTGGATAAGTAGGCAGGTAGGAGAAGAAAGTAGAAAGGAATAAAGGTATACACAAAGGTGGAAAGGAAAGTGGGAAAGTAAGAATAAATGAACTATGCAGACGTACATTTTTTATATACCTACAAACTTATACATTACACTTCATTTCATAACGGTAGCTTTAACTGCTCTACCACACGTTTATGACATCTAATGATCCAAACTACAGTGTCATCAATTATTATTTAATGTTTGGAGAGAGACTGACCTTGTAGAATCCATCTCCTTCCTCAATCAGCTTGCTCAGGAGGACAATCATGATGTCTGGCTTGGAGGTGGCCATGGCCCATGTTGCCGGACCTGTGGCAAACAGGAAGCGTGGCGTGTCAGACAACATGCTAACACGATCAAGCCACTTGATGGGAAAAAGCAGTTCATTCAAGAGCAAAAGACAACATCTTTATATCCTTGTCTCTGGTAAATAAGAGATCAAATCCATACTGTCAGTGGTTCTCAGTCCTGGTGGAGGAGCGCCTTGCACTCTCTCGCTACGTTCACACTAGCAAGCGACCCGTCACTTGTGTCTCTTGTAGTTCGTCATATCATGGGCATGGGCATGCAGTGACTGCTAATGTTGTTGCTTCTGGGTGTGGCATGTCCAGCGTTTGTTGTAGTGCCAAAGTAGTAGCCAAAAGGTAAAACAGTTCTTAAGCAATTAAATAATGCACTAATCAGTGTGAAATTGGTTGTTTGATTTACATGCATTTGTTACATGCTAGCTTCATCGGCAGATTAGCAAAGCATGCTAACTACAGTACGTACAATAACCGGTGGCACCAATGATCTCTGCTATTTTCTTCCAAGTTTTATTTTTCATTGTAATGTCATTAAATGTAATACACATTTAATGAGAGGTTGTATATGAAAGAGGAAACCACAGTTGAAAGTATTTCTTCCATTTCTGTGTTTCAAACAGTAAATGGGAAATAATTGCAGGTAAGAATTGAAGTTATGAGTGCTGAACTGAAGAAACATCAGAACAAAAGATCCATAGAATTGGTCTGATGAATCATTTAAGCCAATTGTTTGGACTTTTTACTGTGTCATACCCACTTTGCATAGAACTGAGACATTTTCTTTTCATTAAAATCGCAGCTCTGTGTTCACAAATGTACATCGAAAATGCTGTTGCTTGTTGATGTGAATGTAGGGTATAACTTAGTGTTTTCCTTCCACTAACACACCTGACGTTAGTTATAAATGGCTCAGCAAATAGCTGAAATGTTTTGTCAGGTGCAGTGGCAGGGGCACACTTCAAAACCTAGAATGAAAACCACTGAAGGACAGAAACTCTGTATGGCAACACACAAACAGTATACACAAAATTTCAGTAGTCCAGCAACAAAAGAACGACAATGACTGATCACACAACCAAATACAGGATGCACAACACATTCCCACAGCTGTGCTTCCAGGGGTCAAGGGGTCAGGAGTACAGCGTATGGATGGGGAATCTCTGAATATAGATTAACATACAAATCCAGAACTGCCTCCTTGTTGTCCAACCCTCCCAACCCCACCCCTACCTATGCTAACAAGTATGGCATACCATGCTATCCTAAAATAGTTACCATCCACATTGGGGAAAGATAGCCCTGACTCCAAAGAAGAGACATTTGTCCACCAACACTGGGGATATTATCGATGTACCAGAACTCAGTTAGTGGCATTGCTTATTGCTACTGCACACCTGTATGGCACTGCAGGTCATGTTAGCACAGGTAACCTCTGAGAATCTAGCTGGCATTTGTCACAGGAAGATGGGAGGCATTTGCATCATCATATTCTCAGCAATTTATTTAACAGTGGCATGTACCATAGCAACCAAAACTTACGTCATCACTTACATTAGCTGATTCAGCTGGATAGTATGCAAATTATTCCCCTAATAATTTGCATTATGGACTATTTTGTGAGATCACAAACTGTATTTTCCACATTGGTACTGAGAAGGTCTCTGATTTAAAAGTAAATGGAGACAAGACATATCAAGCAGGCAGAGCAGAAAGCACTGCAAGCCATGCAACAAATGAATCATGGAGTTTGTGAACACTAGACATTTCCTGAAGTGTTCAGTTTGCGTTCAATTCATCACCATCATTCATGCATTTCCAGACATGCACTCATGCATATGTGCCTTCAGACTAGAACTGACCAATCCCAAGATCCATCTTAGTTGCCTGCCCAACAAATCTCTTCTTAGTAACCTATGCTGTCTGCCATTAAACCGGTTTAGCACCTTCGCAGGTTCACCAGCATTTCCCATGAACATATTCTGATGTGGTCAAAACAAATGCCTGGGGAAAAATATTAGCTAAATGTTAGCTATCTAGTCTCAATTGCTGTTCATTAATCTAAAGCCAGTGTTATGTGGATTGTTTTACTGACTCTGCGTTTGACTTGAAGTCACAAGCCATGTTGATATGATGTCACCTGCTTGATTCAGGGTTGAGGAGATCATCCCAACTTTCAGAGTAGGAATTCTGAGTTGAAAGGGGCCTTTTCTCTTTTTTTTCTAGTCAAAAATGCTGAATTGCGAGCTGTAGTCGAATGCAGCATACAGTAAGGCTAACATTTCATGCTGCTTTTGGCCCAGTTCAAGCTGAGAGCATCAGCATTTTGCAACAGATCTTTTTTTGTTTTGCTGCCAGCTATATGATAAATAAGGGGATAAAAACACTATACAGCATTCTGTTATAGGAAAATAATTGCGGCTGTGTTACCGTTACCAGCCCCAAAGTTGATTAATTTTCTCTTACACCAAGTCCCCAAGTGTTTGTGTCCCCCTGTGCTTTGCAGCTGCACAACTATCAGAGCCTCTGTTACAGAAAATTAATCAACACCTTCTGATCAACAAGAATCCAAAACCTTTCCTACTTGAAACCTTTCCTGATTCCCAAACCTTTCCTGATTCTTGTGGTAGCCACTTAACTCCATGACTCCAGCCTCCATTTTTCAGAAGCCTGACCTACATAGCAACGGTAACCAAGTGTGGGCGGGGCTTGGGATCGGTCTGTTATCTTGGCAGGCGTCATAACAGCACACATGAAACAGTATCATCATTTTCCTAAATAATGGACTGATTTGTGCTTTGGTCTATGAGCTTTTACGAAGACACCACATAAAAGGAGACCATCAAAGAGGGGTACTGAAGTGGACTACACATATACAAATAATGGTTGGAAATGGAAGATGAGGGCACACACAGGTGAGGAAGGGCTTTACCTCTGGCCCTGCTGGGGAGGGTCTGACATCCTGCTTACGGAGAGAGAGAGGGAAGTGAGGGGGAGGTCACGCAAGCGACAGGGATACAGGGGAGTCGGGTGAACGAATCACCACAGGGTTAGAGTTCCATGTCAAGTTAGATTCAAGAAGAGAGTGACACAGAACCAAGTGAGAGGTGTGAAAAAGCGTGAAATGAGAGAAGAAGAGCAGCGAAAGCACAGCAGGGTTAAAAGCAGCAGCAGCATTAGTGGCCTCTTTCAGTACACGCTGATGAAACGCCGCAATGTCAGTGCATTTAGCTGAAATTAAACACTGGGCTTTGGTGTAGTGTAACATTTATATAATGTTTTCAAAACATTTATTTACTTCACTAGATCTCTTTAGATAAAGAAATTGCATGAAATAAGTTCATACAGACGCACCACTGCACTAACATCCAGCTTTTTTCAAGCTCTGATAAGAAATGCTAATATAGCAGCAAGCAGCAATTAAGGGACCAAGCACTTTTTGGCCCCACAACTTAGCGACAGAAGAAGACCAGAAGCCATTAGGACCATCAGTGCCTGTTCTCAAAGAGATATACTCCATTTGAAGGAAAAATGTCAAGCTGTTGCTGAATTACTGCCTCACTTCCAGGTTGGAAATGACCTCAAAGCTTGTTGATTAAAATCGGGTCATGGTGCTAAACATATGTGCCAAGTTTGGCATCAAAATATAAGAAGAAGAAGGAAAGGAAGAAGAAAAGATATAACTGCAAAAGGGTTCCTAGGCACCTTTGGTACTATAGTGCTAGCATGGCCTCTAATCAGTACAGAGTTATGAACACAACACACACACACACACACACACAGAAAGCTAGAATAGTCACTTTTCTAGTGTACTGCTGCTAATAAATAATATCTTTTTTTTTTTTTTTGGTTTTGCCAAACTGTCCTGAAGCGCTAATTCAACGGCTTGGATGTAAAGCACCCAAAACCCAAGAAGAAGAGGAGGAGGAGGAAGAAGAAGAAGAAGAAGAGCGCACACTGCTAAGTCTCATTTACTCATAGCTACATTTTGTTCATAGCAATCTGACAGCTGGAATTGCAAAACCTTTCATCAAAAACGTGACATGAGACAGTGAGACAGTGAGTAACTGGTATGTTTGCCATGTTGGTGTAAAATGAGCATCACAGCATACAGACACTTTGTTATGCAGCTACAGGTTGCACAGTCATGACAGCTCTGACTGTTACAAAGCACTGACGCTGGACACTCCTTCTGAAACAAAGTGTTTCCAAACTTTTGAAAGCTATTCTACGTTTTAAAAGCTATTCAACACACAGAATCAATACTTCAATAAAAAAAAGGGTTTCTTTTTCTTTCTATGAATCTTTTAGGAATATTAAATGATGATGTCTTTGATGTAATAGAGCATTAATTCAGCCCCAGAATTAATACGAACTGGATGAAGGTTATATTGTTTTAAGCACTGTATGTAAGTATATATATATATATATATATATATATATATATATATATATATATACACAC
>CM074996.1:1728975-1761069 GCA_037576825.1 Pangasius krempfi | reverse complement strand
GTTCTGGTGAGATGGTGCTGGTGATGGTGAGGTGGTGATGGTGAGATGGTGTAGGTGTTGGTGATGGTGAGGTGGTGTTGGTGATGATGAGATGGTGTAGGTGTTGATGATGGTGAGGTGGTGTTGGTGATGATGAGATGGTGTAGGTGTTGATGATGGTGAGGTGGTGACGGTCATGGCGTTGGTGTTACCTTGATGTTGGGGGTGTAGAGGTTGCGCAGGGATGCGAGAGCGGCAGAGAGACCCTCTGTACTGTATGACACCCACAGCCCCTGCAGCACAGACGAGGAAACCCCGACCTTCTTACTCAGACCCTGTGAGGAAAAAAACATTCCATCAGAAAGAGCCTTCCCATGATTCTGAATGTAAATGTGTGTGTTGGCTTTGTGTCACTCTAAGCTTAAATGTATAAGCGTGTGTGTGTGTGTGTGTGTGTGTGTGTGTGTGTGTGTACCTTGAAGATGTGTGCTTTGAGAATGTGGTGGCCGAGCTCGATGGTTTGCTGTCGGTTCAGTTTGCCGTCCTGCCGCGAGAACCAGAAGGCCAGCAGTGTGTGACCACTCCTACACACACACACACACACACACACAGAGAAACGTTACACACATTATCACAATTATTATTGCATCACATTAGAATCATTATTATATGAATATAACAATTATTAAAAATTATAAATTATTATACCTAAAGAGAATATAATCATGTACATGAATTTGTTAAAGGTGTGTTAAAGGAATCATCCCCTTTGACCTCTGACCTGGGGTCACAGAGGAACTTGGTCTTCTCTCCATCCTCTCTCCAGATGAGCCACTCTCTGAAGGAGGCGTGGACAAACATGCGTGTGCCGTCCCTCCTCTTCATGAGGAAGGGTGCGAGGAGCTCAGCGCGCTGCTGGAAGTCGTCCCAGTGGAGCGCTGTGCCGCGTACGAACCCAGCGTTCACCGCCCCCAGCGCCTGCTCGTCCGTCAGCGGGTGCAGAGACGCCACGGCCACGTTGAGCAGCGGCAGCACTCGCTCAAACGATGACTGCGTGGGGAAACGCATGTTCAGCAGCAGCAGGTACACCTCGGCCAGGCTCACCGGCACCACCTGAGCAAAAAAAAAAACCCAAAAAACTGATAAACACCACGTAATATACAGATACTCCAAATATAGATCTCTGCTAACAACACTAGCCTCATACTAGTATCTCAGGCTATGCTAGGCTTTGCTAACATGCTAAAACCTAAGGCTAGTTCCTTTCTGGCTACATCACTGGTTATGCTAATTTCATAACATGTTACGCTTGAATCAGGTAACCACATTCTAGGCTACGCTAACAGGTAGCCTATCCCAGTGGTCCATGCTAACCCGATGCTGCCCTGTCAGGAGGAGTTCTATGCTGACCTTGTAGCTGGAGCTCTTTAGGACCAGGTAGCCCTTTTCAATCAGGTCGAGCGTGAGCTTCAGGTACAGATACGAGCCACGGCTCAGACCTTTCAGGTGAGCGCTGAGTTTGGCGAAGGCGGCATTGTCCAGCTTCCCGTTCAGCGCCACGTTGTTCTGGATCTCCTGGCTGGAGTGCAGCCGGTGCAGGATGTAACCCTGCAGGTCCGAGTCGATGGCGTCGCTCTCATCCAGACGGTCCAGAGAGATCCGGTGGAATGGCAGCGACCGAGTGACATCCTAAAAGGGAAGGGTGGGGATTTAAATGTTGTGTGGTTAGTCATGCTAACTTCATGCTAGTCTGTAGTAACTTCATGCCAAGCCAGGCTAACCTGTAGGTAGCTAGCATTACTTACTTTCTAAGCTCACAACGATCTATGCTAACATCATGCTACACTATACTAACTTCATGTCAATCTGTGCTAACATGCTTAAAACCATCAAGTAATGAGGAAAGTAATGAGGTTATTAGTTATGCTAACATCATGTCAGTCTATGCTAACTTCACTTCAGGCGATGCTAACATGCCAAAATCACTTGAGGTTTCTTTCCCCTGTCATTGTCTCAGGGAGTTATTTTTGCTCTCTCTTTCTCTGTGTGTGTATTATTCACACACCTGTAGCGAGGTCCTGACCGTCACCACCAGTTTGAGCCATGGAGGGAAACGCTCGATGGTTTTACACAGGAAGGAGACGATCGTGTCGCCGTAATCCGGTTTGTGGAACTCGGCTTCGTTCAGGCCGTCGATCAGGATGATCAGATCTTCGTCGCATGCCACCTTACGCTCTGAAACAGGACCGCGATAAATAACATTTACTGCGCTAGATTGACTTACGCAATTTATGAATAGATCAGGAGAAATGGTTAACATTTTATTAAGAGACGTGCTTGACTGATTTACACAACAGCCAATAGCATTCGAGATACACCACAACACCACTGAATCTAAACAAACTTGATCACAGCTTCTCAAACTAACAAGTTTAACAAAAGTGGATTAACTGCTAATATTACTTAGCCTTATGCAAGTCTATGGAACCTCACACTAATCTATGCTAACATCGCTACAGTCTGTGCTTAGGACTGTAGAAAATGATTAGCCTTGATAGTTAGTTTTATGCTAACACTGTACCAGCCTACTAGCTAGGCCATGCTAACATGCTAAAACAATCAATCAACTTAAGACTGTAGAACTAATACTTCCAATCTTTGCTAACCTCAGCACCAGTCTGTGCTGACCTCATGCTAGCCTACCCTACCTAGCTTGCTAGCTAGATGTGATTTTGCCACACAGTGAATGTCCCGCTCTGATCAAATTGTTTTAAATGGATTTAGTCTGTAAATGCACTCGTGCGGTCACTGACACTGTAGAGGTAGTGAATGACGCAGCGATTATTTGCCCACTGATGTCAGAATGAACAGAGATCAGTCGAGTGAAGAGACGACAAAGAGGCTCGTGTTTGTGAAATGCTGAGATTGGTGCTGTAGCGTAATTTTGTTATATATTTACAGTGCAGCATGCATGTGTGTGTGTGTGTGTGTGTGTAAATATACACACCCCTGTGCAGCGCGTGCAGTGGTTCGAGCAGGCCGCGGCTGAAGGCAGTGATTGGTTCCTGGACGCAGGAGCGCAGGCTGAGCAGGCTCTGTAGGTGCGGCTGTCGCAGCAGCAGCTCTCTGTACGCCTGCAGCTGAGGAGCTCGACACAGCAACGCCGCGATGTTGTGTACGAACTCCGGCACAAGACACGTGTAGGCGTTATCCGCCTGGCAGTAGTGATACGCCACCACCTGCACACACACACACACACACACACACACACACACAAACACACACACACATACAGGAGCACATTGAATTACCAAAAACAAATCCAAGTAGTGAATTAAAGTGTGATATCTTACACACACATTACAATAATAGTACGTGCTGGATCAAGTGCTATTCTTGACTCTTGGCAACATACTTGACTCTTATAGATCACTTTACTGTTTGTAAACAAAAAGAAATGCTTTATTTAGGAATCGGACTGACATTATCTAAAATGTTATCCACTTATTATTACAGATTTATCAAAATTATATCTTAGTAATACTATTTTCTTAAAATTATTCCTTATTATCCTCTACTGGATTTACATCCGAAAATGTTTTCAATCATCTTAAACTTTATTAACCCACACACTCATGTTTACTCAGTTTTACTTTAAGTTCATATCACGTTTTCAGCAGTTATTCAGCGTTCCTCATCATGAACGCATCCGTATTATACTCGAGTTTCAGTTTCATTTTGACTCCTACTGTAGCTACTGAGGACAATTATTGCGTGCAAAAATCTCATGATCACGAATTATTGTTTCTTTCCTCTACTGTGCACATGACGGCATTTACGCAATTATTGTCTGTAATCCACCTGCAACGCGATTATTATACGCTACGATTACTGTAGGCCGAGCATGAAGGTCATGGACCGCATGCATTATGACGTAATGTCCTGAGAGGATTCTGGCTTGCCAGATGTGTTTACATGAGCAGGAACATCTGGATAAAAATGGTCTCAGAGATGTGTGGAGCTGACCTGAGATGCGAGTCTCCTGAGCGCCTCCTCCTGCCGTCTCCTCATCTCAGGAGTCCCGGGGCAACTGCTGCCTCCAACCAGCGTCCCATGAGCCGACTGGGGCTGATTGAGGGGCAGTGTGTCTCCATCTGAGAGAGAGAGAGAAAGAATGAGAGAAAGACAAACAGACAGAGACAATGAAAAAAGAGTGACAGAGTGTGATGGACAGACAGACAGAGGGACAATGACAAAGTGAGACAGTCGGAAGCACAGAGACAGAGAGACAGAAAATGTGAGGGGGGGATGAGAAAGAGAGACAGAAGAAGAAAGAGAAAGTGAGAGACTCAGAGAGAAAAGTATAGATATATATAGAGAGAGAGAGAGACAGCCACAGATAAGGATGACAGAGAAATGGACAGAGAAAGAACCACGCAGAGGGACAATGACAAAGACAGTGAGAGAGGGACAGACGGGGAGACAGAGAGAGACAAGGGCAATGAGGGACAGACAGTTGGACAATGAGAGAGAGACAGACAGAGGTACAGAGAGAAAGAGAGAGAAAGAAAGAGACAGAGAAAGAGGCAGTGGCAGACAGACAGGAACAATGAGAGGGGGACAGAAAGAAAGAAAGAGATAGAGAGACAAAAGAGAGTGACAGGGAAAGAGACAGAGAGAGACAAGGGCAATGAGGGACAGACAGTTGGACAATGAGAGAGAGACAGACAGAGGTACAGAGAGAAAGAGAGAGAAAGAAAGAGACAGAGAAAGAGGCAGTGGCAGACAGACAGGAACAATGAGAGGGGGACAGAAAGAAAGAAAGAGATAGAGAGACAAAAGAGAGTGACAGGGAAAGAGACAGAGAGAAACAGAGAGAGAGACAGACGGTGTATAGGTTGTGTTCTTCTTCTATGTTAAATTTATGACAAATAATACCCTCACACACACACACACACACACACACACACTCACGTTTGGGCGAGGCATGCGGGCTCTCTGAGGCGATCTGTCTCATGCGGTTGCCGTGGCAGCTCAGAGCCACCAGGCGAGAGATGATGGCGGTTTTGCCGAAACCCACGTTGCCCACGATGACCACGCCCCGACTGGTGGCTTCACCGCTGCGCAGCTGAGCGTCCACTTCCTGGAACAGCCACTCCCGCCCCGTAAACACGGACTCAGGCGTCACACTGGGCACCTCGAATAGCAGCGGCTTCAGGGCGATGTCCGGTGCGCGGTACGGTGCGAACCGCACTGCATCATGGGAAATATGCGCAAGGTAGGACACTGCTTATTGAGATTAGACTGAGCTCATAAATACATCAGGGCATGGACCAGGGATTAAAATGAGAAAAAAAAATGCATGTATATTTTCTTTATCCCACAGCGCTGTTGAATTCTGGATTCTGATTGGTCAGAAGGTGTTGATTAATTTTCTAGAACAGCAGCTCTGACAGTAGCGCAGCTGCACATCACAGGTTTATCTTAATGCGCTCGTTCTAATACGGTATCGTTTCTATAGTAACAGCACATCCACAGGGACTTGTACGGCAGACGCTCCACTTAAACGGACTGTGTATTCGTTGATACGGTGAACCTTTCTCTATGGAGATGTTTACGTATTTATGGAAGGAGTCTCCAGTGTCAGCACTTCGTAACAGTTGTAACTTTGAGGTTGTCGACACCTTCAGGACAGAGGAATTTACACTTCTTTGCGGTTTCTCTGCACTTTTTTTTTTGTCTTATCAACTTCAAGAGAGAGAATGAAGAGACGCTGGTGAGTGAACGACTTTTTATAGCTGCTGTAGCGTAAGCGAGGACAGGAACTCATTTGTTTCCCAACATTAAATGGAACTAAAAATGAATTAAAAACATATGTCATTCTTTAATAAATGAAAAATTCTAATCATTGGCAACACAGCATTATAACAGAGCGACATGGAGTGTTCATGTATCATTACCCAAGAATTTCTTTACTTTTTCTTAATACTGGTCCACGGTACACACCAAAAGTTTTTATTTTTTTCTGTAAATATACATCGATCTTTAAACGCGACTATAATATGATTATATATATATATATAATTCCTAGTGGCATCTTATTTATTATCTTTTGTTTTTGCTTGCACACTGTTCTTGTTTTGCAGTCGTGTTACTTTGTATCGTCTCTTACTTAGCACTCTGGTGCCAGACGTGCAATGTTTTGTCTATAAAAATAGACTCGGCTGCCGAGTGACTAGGCTTCACCACTAGAGGGCAGTTGAAGGCTAGTTGGAAGGACAGGATGGCAGCGTGTGGCTTACGCAAGCCTGCGCTGTGCTGTGAAATGCCACACATCTGATCTAAGGCTGCCTCAGAACAAAGATGGCCTGAAAATAGTGAAAACGGAAACAGCACGCGGCTGTCGCCTCGTGGTTGCTATGGTTACTGAAAAAAAGCATTCAAAGGAAAGGTTTCTATGGAGTCAGTGTGTGAGATCCTCACATCACTGAATACACAAATATCATGGTCATTGTTATGTGCATACCATCAATCGTGTTGTATTAATCTTCAGAAAATTCCACCTAATGTACGTTTATCGTTATCATTCATTACTGTAATCTTTTGCATTTTTATGACAAAATATTGTAAAATATTTTTTTTATCATTGTGTAATATTGTATCACCATAACATTATATAACATCATATTTTTATCTCTAACGCAGCTAACAGAAGGCGTTATTAGCAGCCAAACAGATTGTCAGTCTTCTATAAACTCCTAGATGCAAATTAAAGATTGTTACACCGATTTGATTTATTTATTTATTTTCGAAAATTAAAGCTACATTTTTATAATACAGAAAATTCAACCGTAATGATGAGGATTATTCTAGACATCGGTAGAGAGACAGATGGAGAGTTTATTAGCGTGTGTTAGTAAGTGGATGTGAGCAGGAGCAGAGCGGCACTTACATGAGTTAGACTGCCAGGCAGGGATGCTAGTGCAGGCTATTAGCACAGGACAGCAGAGAGAGAGAGAGAGAGAGAGAGATTGAGAGAGAGAGATTGAGAGAGAGAGAGAGTGTTGGGCTGAGGGTCAGTGGGTCATATGCAGGATGAAGGACAAACAACATGGGCAATGAAGGGAAGCAATGAGTGTGTGAATGGGCAGGGAAGCTGCACACACACACACACACACACACACACACTCACACACACATATACACACCTCTTAGGTCATTCCCGGATCGTCCGGCGCCGGAGTTCTGGCGTGGCATTCTCAGGGACGTCCGCAACGGAGCCTGGCGCTGCTCATCCAGGTATGCCAAGTCCTCCAGGTGAGCAGAACTTGTAGCTGAGACACACACACACACACACACACACACACACAAACACAGATAGTTAACAATGTTCATACATTTTAATAATAATGAATACAATACAAAACTGATACTTGATTCGAAATGGCGCTACAGAATGAATGCTGCATTCCCCTAAAACTCTTCATTCAGTATTTTTGACTTCTGACTAGGAATGCCACAAAAAAAAAAAAAATGCTTGCTCAACACGAAAGAAAAACTACTTGGAAAATGAAACACATGCAGCAAGTCAGCAGATTTACTTGTTTACTTTTTTACATGCTTGAGGTTAGTCGGACAGAATAAATGTGATGAGGGTGTTTAAAATGTGACAGTCACGTGAAGCGAAGACTTTTCTGCTTGTTTCTTTTAAAAATATAATTTTGTTAAATATGATTGTGCTGTTTTCCAAAATGGGTGCTGTCTTGTGTGTGTGTGTGTATGTGTGTGAGTGTGTGTACACACACACTCACAGCGCAATCTGTAGGCAGTGTGTGTATTTACTGCAGTATATTTCACATGAAGGAGAGCGTGAAGGTGAGAGTGGAGATAAAATCTCTCCCCACTGCTGCATCATGCTCACTGCTGTAACATCAGCACCACTGCCTCACTCAGATTGAACACCGTGTGTACAACAGTGTGGGAATCAAGTCCCTTAACCTCA
Organism: Pangasius krempfi; assembly: GCA_037576825.1. NCBI lineage: Eukaryota > Metazoa > Chordata > Actinopteri > Siluriformes > Pangasiidae > Pangasius > Pangasius krempfi. Next base: position 1,753,088 of record CM074996.1, on the reverse strand, counting down.
CATCCAAGTCAAGTCCAAGTCAATTCCAAGTCAAGTCTGAAGTCCCTATAGTGCTACTCAAGTCCAGTCCAAGTCAAGTCTAAATGTCCCTATGCTGCGAATCAATTCAAGGTCAAGTCCAATGCATGTCCAAGTACAAATCGAGTCCAGATTCCCTATGCTGCTACTCAATTCAAGTCCAAAGTCCCTATACTGCTACTCAAATCGAGTCCAAGTCAGGTACAAGTACAAGTCAAGTGCAAAGTCCCTATACTGCTACTCAAGTAAAGTCCAAGTCAGGTACAAGTACAAGTCAAGTGCAAAGTCCCTATACTGCTACTCAAGTCAAGTCCAAGTCAGGTACAAGTACAAGTCAAGTGCAAAGTCCCTATACTGCTACTCAAGTAAAGTCCAAGTTGAGTCCAAAGTCTCTATACTGCTACTGAAGTTGATTTTATATCAAGTCCAAAGTCTATATGCTGCTACTCAAATCGAATCCAAGTCAGGTACAAGTACAAGTCAAGTGCAAAGTCCCTATACTGCTACTCAAGTAAAGTCCAAGTTGAGTTCAAGTTAGTGCCAAGCCAAGTCCAAAGTCAGAATGCTGTTAGCAAAATCACGTCTAAAGCCCCTATACTGCTAATCAAGTTGAGTCCAAGTCAAGTCCAAAGTCTCTACATTGGAGGAAGGACATAATGAGGGGACGTGTTGCTACCACTATTAACTCATAATGAATGTAGCTCAGGACTCGGTGAATTATAATAAGCTATAATAGCTTACACTGATGAAAAATATTTTAATATCGGAAAAGTAATCATTCATGACTGTTTACACACATCAGAAAGTCATCCGAAACAGTGCACTGACTTATATTCACTACATTACGGAGGTATGGAGTTTTAAAAATCATTTAAAAATCACGATTAAAAGCATAGAGTAGAATCTGTGACACATTTGAAATCCTGCATCGCATAGCAGTAGACAGCGTCCACACCACGCAGTCAAGGGCGGCGAAGCAAGCAAATTTCACACTGATATGAGCTACAGTTACAGTCAACCCAGTTTCTGCTTCTTGTTTTCGCTCACTGCGTGTGTGTTTCCCACAATCACAAAACACCGTAAAGCTGCACTTCATCGTGAATCAGGCACAATTAATCACAGGTAAAGAGACACACCGAGTCTGAGGCTAAGCCAAGGGTTAGTTTGAGAAGATCAGGGCTGATAAACAGCGCTGCACGCTACACTAACATGATGATGTCAGAGCGCTCTCAGGTTTCAGCTAGCGCAGAGAGAGAGAGAGAGAGAGAGAGAGAGAGAGACAAAGTGATACGGAGCAACACAGAGGCATGTAACTGTAGAAGGTGTTATGTGAAAGCCTGGCTTCAGTTTCCTCCTGAAGTGCAACATTCACTCTCTTTCTCTCTTGTTACCGGGGCTCAGAAATTCTTATGAAAAGCTTCAACACACTTCGGTTAATTAACAAAATTAGCAAAGCACAAATCTCCAAATTTTCTGTACTTCAACACTGCGTTCACTCACACTCCCCGAATGGCTATACGTTGATCGCTAGTGGGATTTCTTGACATTTGGGTTGTCATGACTTGCAACACCTGGTTGCTCTGTTTCCAAAGGCAGTGTCACACGAGTCATCTCCTTCTTCTCCTCCTCTGAGGAAATGTGTGCCGTGCTTTGTTTATCTAGCAACAATCACTAACCCAGCTTTGATCCACACACAGTTAAAACAGCAAAAATTCACCTGGTGATTTAAATATTTTTTTTAAAGACGGTTTTAAGATTCTTTTAAGGTTATTACTCGTCACACTGTACGAGATGATCCCAGTAAAATCTTAGCTAAATTCCACAGACTGTGTGATAACGTGTGTCCTTCATGTCAGATGGTGAAGATAATTCTACGTGTAGCGAAATTCTGCTTACGTCATCAATCAGTGTGATCGAAAAAACTGCACAGTGTAAGACTAACGAGCTTAACTTAACACTCTGTTACAGTGTTAATCACTAATCAAATTCACCAGTGATTCCACCAAATCCAGACACGTCCCTCCCAGTGGCATTTTTAAATTTTACGCAATGGTATATCTAAATCATTAATCGCAACAATATGAACGAGTATCTGAAAGGAACCAAAGAAAAGAAAAAAGATGGACGTTGCTCTAGTATTGGAAAGAGAATCACACTTCACTCCCAATGGTAGTCACCATATTGCTTCTTTTCCCAAGTTTGTGTAATTTAGCCCCGCCTACTTTGTCACAACTGCCTCTAACTGTCAAAGCAGGTTTACTGAAAATAATTGATTTCTGTTCACATCACGATGCTGCTGGTGTAAATGCAGCGTATTTGATGCGGAAATGACATCTCTGAGGGTGAAGTCAAGACGAAACCACCTTTGCATACTCACTTAACACTGGCTGTCGAAGGGTTCGAGTGATCCAGTACTGTAGGTGGTGCTGTTAAAATTTCATGACACTTTCCGAAACTATCAGAAGAAAAATGCTGACAGAATGATGCAAGTGTTGCTGAAAGTATGTAAACATATGATAAAATGCAAGGAAGAGGAAGATATTTTGTTCGATATTTACAAAGAGAAAAGGAAAAGAGATGTGCATGTGCACGATACGGCGAGTGACACCTCCGCACAACGCCCCTTCACTCCGAAATTACGCCAAAGTCATCTCCTCATGAGATGTGCTGAGGCCCTGATACAACAAGGCCACCGATTTCAACAAGACACACTGACACATGCAGCACACGATCTGTACGCAGCAAGCGCTCCCCATTCATTTCACAGCTCATTTCACAGGAACGAGAGCATGAAGGTGAGGGTGGGGATAAAACCACACTCGCTGCTGTAGGATCAGCACCTCCACCTCACACTCCGATTAAACGTTGTGTCTGTGGGTCCATCTAATCCAGTTTCTTATCTTTCATTCACTCTCTAATTCTCACCTACTCATCCCTCATCGTGCACACTGTGATACCTTCACACCTGCCTGACTACTGGCAGCCATCTTCACTCCTAATCCTAAAGCCTAGTGTATACTACAGAAATGTCAAAATCTCAGAATCACTGTGCTGCTCACAATAAACCACTTTTATCACTGGCAATCTGGGATTTTTTGTGGCACATACACACACCTTCTTTCACCTGAGGGATCTCCAGTGAAGCACATTCGATCCCAAATCCTTCTTTACCACCAACAAAAAAGCCTAACCTGTCTATCTGCGCTATTTTGTACACAAACAAGAAAAATAAAGGAAAAATGTGGAAGAAAGACTTGTTATGGGGACCCAGGTAGTGAGGACTGTCTGTTCTGCAAAGAGAACTGGAGGTACAGTGAACATAAACATAGCTATTTTTATGCTGTGTGCTACCAGGAATCATGTTGTTTTTTTTGTTTTTTTTTTACTTTTGCTATTCCCGAGGATTTGTTATAAAAGCAATATGCATTATTGTGCTTACATTTTGCCCTCGCCCTCTTTCACAAATAGCGGGATGATAAACTGGATTCAGGGATCTGCTGCGCATGACAGCAGATGAATTTGATTTGAACTCTCATTGATTGTTGCTCATTGTTTTTGCTGTAGTTCCTGCTTGTAGTAGAGGGGTTCACACTACGCAAGCTGGTGGTCACAGAAGGTCTCACGTCTGCCAATATTAACCAAACCATCTGGGTTCCTCAAAGGGAATTTTCTTATGCAAACCAAATCTGTACCAACAATTGTACAAGAATAAAGATATCTGTACCAAAATAAAGGTTTAGTTTGTAATTTTTAAAATTATTTCTACAATTATAATAAGCATAATTTAGAAAAAAAAATATGATATGATTCACAATGTGCAGTGCAGTGGATAAAATTAGCTCAGCCCATATCCTCAACAGAGCTGATCAGTCTTGCCCTTTTTCCCCCTAGATCTACCCCTTCAACATTTATAATGAATTAAAGAAAAACAGAAAACGTCCCCCGAATCCTAGAAAATCTCATCCTTGAGTTACTCCCTCAAATGTTATCTTATAAAACATGCAGTGAACCCAAGCAAACTTGTGACAGATCCTTCAGATCACTCACCGGCCACAGAGTTTGGGCGGGGCATGAGGTAGAGGGGGATGGAGTGGGCGGAGTGGGAGGCGGAGTGCTCTAGGCTTCTCTCTGGGATTTTGTTGAGGCTGTACGTGGAGGCGGCCATGTTCTCGTCCACGCGGTACAGGAAGGAGTCGCCGCCTGAAGATTTCCCTGTCTGCCGCAGTTTGAGGCGTGAGCCATCGCTGTGCTTCCCACCCCGATCCGCATTCTCCGAGTAACTAGTCAACGTGGCTAACAGAAAGAAAATGGACAGAAGAAAAAATATTTTAAAAAATAACTGCCCTATTCGGGATGTAATAGCTCAAACACACTCACAATTGGCTCGTATTTGAGGAGAGGAGAGATGTCCTTCCACATGTTGATAAGAACATGGGATATGAGATGCTTGGAGAATGTGACTCACCGATGATGCCACTGTCTCTGCTCTCCAGCGTGGACGTGGGGCTCGTGATGGAGCCGTAGGCACCGGCGCTGCCCGGACCACCAGTGGGAAGGGTGGAGCAGGGGCTGCCAGGAGGGGGCGACGCTGAGCTGCTGGCCAGGCTGGAACATGGACTGATTCTCTGAGTCACGGAGACAGCCTGAGGACGGGACAGGAGTGAACGAGTGAGCTGGTGAGACGCTGGAACATCACTGTGTTTGTGTTGTGCTCGCTGGGAAATTCTCAACATCATTATCCACAAACCAAGAGGTCGTTTTTCAGGTTATCTTTGCTTCTGATTTCTGAATTTTGAAACGCATAGTGCCTGTCCTAACCTGAAAAAAGTTCTGTCTACATGACAACATTTTTGTAAGACTTTTCCAATTTTCCTCTCCATCGACAGCCAGCACTCGCGGCGAACCAGCTGTCCGCAGACACAGCTACACGCTTGTGCATCAAGCTGAAATGTGACGAAATTCTCTCCCTGCACCACATTTCTGATTGTTTTCAAATGTCTAGTGTTTAAAAATGACGAGATAGAAGGTTTTAAATTTGGTCTTCCTGATTGGATCAGAGCTCTAGGTCTGATCATTTGAGCCCTATGGTCCATTCTACAGCCTCGGATGTGGTTCAAAGACAATTATGGACCTGAAAATTCTGAAAAATCTTTTTTTTAAATAAAATATCTTTAATTAAAATGAATATTTATTGTTATTGTACACTGAGGTGTACAGTTTCCTGCATCTGCATTGTCTTGTTCTGTTTTTTTTTGTTTTTTTTTATTTAAATAATTTAGATTTACAGCACTTTGGCTGACATTTGTTCGTATTAAAACTTGTTCATATTAAAAGTTGCAAATAGGACTGGGCAATATTACAATATAATTTTGGTATTTTGATCAATTGCATCACAATACCTCTGAGATATTGTGTGTATCTTGATCTTTTTCTAACATTGTGTTTGTTTCGAATAATTACAAACAAACTGGAAGTTCGTTATTTGATCAAATGTTTGTACACAATCTTTAAAACTGTAAAACGTTTCATTTTAACATTTAAAAAAAATTGGTTTCCTTTTTTTAAATCATCAAACTCTTCTTCCTTTTTTTCCAACAATATTTTACTCCTTTTTGTTCTAAATAATTCCGTTTTTATAAAAGCATCATCAATCAAATGCTTTTTCTTTTTACATTTTTGACTTTTGATTATTTTTAAGAGTAGCATTTAACGCTTTCTTTTTATCTTCTTACATCTTTTGCTCTTAAATATTTTTATGAGTATCATCGCTCTCTCTCTCTCTCACGATTTTTTCCCCTACTTTTGGTTGTAAATTATTTATTTTTTAAGGTGTCATCAAAAAATGTTTTTAAGTATCGCGATACGATATTTCTGTTCATATCACTCAGCCCTACTTACAAAGACAAATAAAATTAGCACTGACGAAGCACTTTTAATTTGAGCGGAACTTTCTGGAGGTCGGTGTGTGTGTGTGTGTGTGTGTGTGTGTTCGTACACACTCTGTTTCCACTTTAATGATGCTTAATGGCGTTTGATCACAGCGCTGTAACACACCTGAGGCATGACCTCAGCCGTGTAGGTCAAACAGATGTGGTGTGAGGTTAAAGCAGAGTCATCTCCACACTCGCACACGCACGCAAGCGCACACACACCCACACACACACACACACAGAGACACACACACACGCACATACAGAAGTGAATTTGTGCTGACGAGCCCGAAACGCTCTACAGTCATCCCATCTTTATGCTGAGAGCAGCACACTTCTGCAGAACGCTCCCTCTTTTTATGGCCTCGATGGATTTTTCCACTGCGACTCAAATGCATGTAATGAAATCCGTCGACATTCACTTTAAAGAAATGCGAGCGACGCGAAGATGGAGAGATTAGCATATTCATCTTTAGAGCGACAAAATCTGCTACGTCCATCTACAAAATGAGGATGTTTTGCTCTGAGAGAGAGAGAGAGAGAGAGAGAAAACAGAGAACAGAGAGAGAGAAAGAGAACAGAGATAGAGAGAGAGAGAGGAACGTGAGTAGGAGAGAGAGTAATATGGAAAGAAAGAGACAGAGAGAGAAAAACAGAAAAGAGAGAGAGAGAGAGAGAGAGAGAGAGAGAGGGAGGAAGTTCAGCGAGTTCATGTACATCTCTCTCTGGACAGATTCTCGAGTCTGTATTAATGATGACTTCATACAGTAGGCCGTCTTCACTCCTTCATACAGGAGCAGGACACTAAAACCTGAAACCCCGAGCGAGAGCCGAGCCAGACCAGCACGGAGGAAGCCGATTTTACACACAACTTTTCAACTGCCTGTTTTTATATCCGCTGTGTTAACCGGAGAGAAACTGACCACTCCATCATGGGGGAAAAGTGTAACTGAAATCCAAGAGCTTCTTAGGAATCCGACTCCGAATCTCCGGACTCGGAATCTGTACAAAAGTACAAACTTTGATTTACGACTCAGAGCCTCGACTCTGATTTGATTCAAAGCTGCGGTCTGAAGTGAACATCGACTCTATTTACACCTCGAAACAGAAGCTGTGATTCAAGACTCTGATTCGTGACTCGCGACTCCAAACAGAAGTGAATCCAAGCACTGATTCTTACTCCTAAGCCCAGCCGCAGCCCACTGGGGTGTGTGTGTGTGTGTGTGTGTGTGTGTGGCTGGAAGCTGACCCACATTCTCGGCTGTCTAAACGTTCCTGCTGCAGCCACACCGGCTCCAGAATACCAACCCCATCATCGGGAATGTAACGCAAACCTTCAGACGTTTACCAGAGGAATAAAACACAGCCCGGATTTCGAGTCAGCGGAAAATCTCATTTACACAATATTCCCCTTTTACCTCAGATGTAGTCGATCATCCAGGACGTGTTTGGTGTCTATACAGTTAACTGTATAGCCGGTGTGATAGATTTAACAAGTGAATATGTCGGTGTTGATTGATCTAACACTAATACGTTTATCTACAGTATAACGGATTTAAAGTTTAGAGGCACTACTTTGTTGATTTTGATTTTTACGTCACTTGCTGAACTCGCGGTTGAGGAGACCGTCCCCTAGTTTAAGAGCAGGAATTACAAGTTGAGCAGGGCACTTTCTTTGTTTTTTTCTAGCCATAGGTCGGAAATGATGAAATTAGTCGAATGCAGCATAACACACAGCGAGCTAGTTAGCCAGTAAAGTGCATTACTACAGATTAAAAGAAACAAATGTAGCACATTTTGTTTATTGACATTTTGTCCTGTCCACTTCTGATTTTTGTAAATTAGCAGGAAAAGTCATTCTCTGAGCGATATGGTCTAGATTGGTTTTGAGATTGGGCACCATTACCGGCACTTTGTGTGTGTGTGTGTGTGTGTGTGTGTGTGTGTGTGTGTGTGTGTGTGTGTGTGTAATACCTGACTTTCTTCTGGTTCCTCAAAGCCGTACGCGGCTCTGTCGGACCCCTCGGCCATTTTGTCCCCAAGCAGGAACCCGAGTCGCGTCATCAGGGTGTTAGCGGCCTCGTCCACTGACGGAGGGGGACCCAGATCCTGATTGTCTTCTCCTACACACACACACACACACACACACACACACACACAAAGATCATGTTATCACTTCCTGTTAGCACTAAACACATTAGCAGGAACTATAAGAGACTGTGATAAATTTTGTAATGAAAAAAAATGTAATTTCCTCTAGCGGTATCTGTAGCTCCGCCCCCAATCCGTGATGCAATCGAATGTATTTGAGTCGTTTATTCCATATAAGTGCGCTAGAGCTTTTTGTAATTGTCGACGCCTCCAAACATAAAGAGTGCCAAATTCATAAAAGTGAACTTTAACTCCACAAATCTGCAAACCTTAGATAAGAGAGACAAAAGGACGGTCAGTGATATCGTAAACGTCGCTCTAATGATTTGTAGAGTCAACAGCTGAGCTCACAAGCAACTGAGACAATGTTAGGTGAACTAGTACGGTGATGTCATACGATGATGTCATGTGACAGGCTAGTCAAATTTTAACTTGTTGACTCGGGGCCTCTAGTCACGTGTTCCTTACTTTCCCTAAACATAAACTTCAAAATATTTCCAAACAGCTTCCCATAATCATGTAGGTGTGGCAGTTGTTTTTGGAAAAATACACAGTGCTCAGGTGTCTCAGTCACACCACACACACACACACACACACACACACACACACACACACACACACAGAGAGAGCTCAGAAAAGCAGCAGGACTAAGCACTCTGCAGACTGGAGGAGACAGGATCTCTCAGGGCGGTGGAGATTACCCACAGTGAGAAGAGCTTTCTGAGGATGAGGGTTTTTTCCAGCACTCAGTCTCCTGCTGACAGAGAAGTCAAAGTGAAACAGGCGGAGCAGAAAAGAAACAGCTCCGCCCAAGAGTAACAACCGACGACACGAGACAAGGAGGTGGAGGATGAAAGGAAAAGGAGAGGAGATCAGAGAGGTGTTCAAAAGCAGCTCCAAATAATGTGGACATGTATACATGGTGACTAGAGCACTGAGGACCAATCCATAAACCAAACAAGTTCATAGATAGATAGATAGATAGATAGATAGATAGATAGATAGATAGATAGACCGACAGACAGATAAACAAATGGGTTGATAGGTAGATAAACAGGTAGAGACAGACAGACACCCAAATAGACATAGACAGACAGACAGATGAACAAACAGACCTGACAAATGTTTTACCATTTTCATTATTATTCTATATCTTACACACACACACACACACACACACACACACACACACACACACACACTAACACACAAACTTCCTGAAACACAAAATGCAAATCTAAGCTAATCAAAGAAACTGCTAATTATTAACGTTTGCTCTTTCGCTTCACTGTTTTCTAAATGCTGCCTGTTGCTTGCAACTGAGACAAAACAAATGACCTATAAACAGTTGTTTATATCATTGACCCACTACATTCCCCTAAAAATCACATGACCGCTGGACCACCGAAGAAACCAGCGTGGCAAAAAATGCGCTGTGGCGCTGTTCCATGGGGGAAAAAATCAGTTCCACACACTAACCAGTTTTTAAAAGTTTTTTTGTTAAAATCCCAGTGTACCAGATTGTAAACTTTCAGCAGCACATAAGATTCAGTAACTAATCAAATAAAGTATGAAACCCTGATAAAAGCCTTAATATGAACTTAAATACTCAATACAAAGCTGTGATGTGCAGCTGCACTACTGTCAGAGCTGCTGTTGTAGGAAATCAATCAACACCTTCTGACCAATCACAATCCAGAATTCAAAAGCAAAATATCTTGGCTGAAAACAAATGAGTCCTTTTTATTTCTTCACCTCTCCCTCTTCTCTTCTCGTCTCTTCTCTTCTCTTCCTCTCAGCCTTTCAGGGATCACTCCGTGTTGCGTTCGCCTGCCGCTGAATTTATGGATTTATAAACCAGACCAGACTAACGCAGACTGTCGTCATGGCAACTATCAGCGAGTTAGCTTAGGAATGTGATGAAGAAGGGTGTGTGTGTATGTGTGTGCGCGTGTGTGTGTGTGTGTGTGTGTGTGTGTTGGCATCTCTCTCTCTTTCTCTCCTCTCCATCTGTCTTTCTCTCTCTCTCTCTTTTACCTTAAAATAGCTTCGCAAAACGTACAAAAAGTGTCGAAAAGAAGCCATTCGCATAAAACAGTAATAATAGCAATAATAATGTTTAAATATTGATAGTTAAATACTTGCGCGATGATCAGACGTGTTACCGAGTATTTTATTAGTAAACGTGCAGGTATTATGCCTGGTTTAGTGCACAGACACAATGCTTAAAATCTCAAACTCTAGCTGAGAAACTGAGTTATTAGTTATTAATTATAACTTAGTAATTAGTTGAACGCTACACTGCCCCCCAGTGGCCATGTATCAATTTGAACTGACTTTTATTTATAATATCGCCAGGTGATTTAGACAAACAGTTCAAAATAGCAGATTTCATATATTATGAATACAGAAAAGTGGGCGGGGCTTAATGTTCACAATCGCAGCTTTAGCTACATTTCATTCTGTGTCAGCTGTCGTACCCTACGCTCATGCTAGCAAGCGAGGTCAGAGCTAAAGCAACAGCGTGACATTTAGTAAGATTCTGTACATTGTTTTCAAATTAGGTATGATACAACAAATCCAAACAACCGGCTCGCACGACTGACGCACAAAAATAAATAAAGAAAAGCTTATAACCGTGGTTTTCCTCTTGTCCTGGCATATACGACCTCTCATTAAATGCGCATGAAGAGAACCGAAGCTTGGAAGGAAGAGATCGTTGGTGCCTCTTTTGAGTGAACGTAGCTAGTACAGGTAGCTTACTTTGCTAATCTAATCTGAGAACGAAGTAAAGCAAACAACGCATTTTCACACGAGCGCATTATTTAATTGGTGTTTAGCTTTAGAAGTGGTATATAGCTACTACCATTTCTCTTTGGAACTAAAAAAAAAAGAAATGCTGGACAGGCCATGCCTCACAAGAGACGGACTACGAACACCATGAACATAATGTAAGCATAAGGTCAGTGGTAACATTAAAAGTTTCCTGTCTCAACAGACAGCATTTCAGCAGAACTAAGGAACCTTTCGGTATCTGTAACATCATACATTTCAGCACGCTGTTGTTTGTTCACTACAGCTCACAAAACTCTGCTCTGCAGCTCCCCCTACAGGCCGACTGAGGAGCAGTCTCAATTCTGAGAGACATAATGGTTATTTTTTCCTAAATGGTTCATTTCAGAGCAACAGTAGAATAATTAAACAAACAGGTTTCCAGGTTTCTGTGTGCTAGGGGTTATTACAGGTCAGTATGGTTGGGAAGGAAGGAAACTTTCTGTCTCTTTCCTTTATTTACTTAAAAGATACTTTTTTATCTTTCTTTCTCCATCTCTCTCTCTCTCCACTCTAGTCTTTCCCCATCTGTCTGGCTGTGTGTCACATATGACAGTATATAATTACCTCTAGATCCCACTAATGACAGCGGGATGAATATAAACGTCTGGAAAATTTTCTTTAGAATAGCTTTAAAAAAAAAAAGAAACCCACACTGTCATGTGTTTAAAATAAAGCGTGTCATTAAACGTCCTCAGGTTGTTGGACAGAGGGAAATGAACCGAGCTGAGACAATGGCTTTGTGTGTGTGGGGCAAACACACACACACACACAGACACACACACACACACACACACAGACACACCATGATGCAGCAGACAAACACGGAGACACACAGATGAGACAATTACACAGAACACAGAGGGTGGAGACACGGGTGTGTGTATGTGTGTGAAAGCAGAAAAAAAAACCAAGGGCTGTAATTTGCTACAGGTTAAGAATGCACGCACACACACACACACACACACACACACACACGCACACACACACACAAACACTACTGATTTCAATTTCAGTTTTAACTGAGTCAACTTCACCAAAGTCAGCTTTACTGAGTCAACTTTTTCCCGAGACAAACAAGTCAGCTTTACTGAGTCAAATGCACCAGTTTTACAAAACCAACAGCCTCGGTGCAAAACCTGAGTCAGCTTCGCTGAGTTAGCAAACAAACCAGCTTCAAGTCAAATGAATTAAGTTTACTGAGTCAAATTAATGAATCAGACCCATTGAGTCAATGTTATTGAGCCAACTTTAGTAAGACAAACAAACCAGCTTTATCAAATCAAGTGAAGAAAGTTTACTGAGTCAAATTACCAAATCAGATCCACTGAGTCAATTTCAGTGAGACAAATCAGCTTTATCAAATCAGCTGACTCAATTTCACTATGTCAAATTCATTGGGAAAAAAAGAGACAACTGATTCAGCTCCACTGAGCCAACTACAGTTTCAGCTCCACAGACTCAACTTTATTACTAAAATTAAAAATCCAAATTACTGCATAAGCTTTATGAAGTCAACTGAATCAATTTTACAGAGTCGACTTCGTCGAGTCAGCATCAGTGCCAACTGAACGGGCTCATCTGAGTCAACTTCAAAGAGACAAACAAATCAGCTTTATCAGTTTAAGTGGATCAATTATACTGAGTCAAATTTATTGGTTCAGCTTGAGTGTGACAACTGAATCCGTGCCACTGAATTCATATTACTGAGTCACCTACATTGTGCCGAACAAATCAAGTCAAGTGAATCAGCTCCACTTGCCCAACTATACTGAGTCAGCTACAGTGTGACAACTGAATCAGCTCCACTGAGTCAAATATTTTAGGTCGGCTTCTGTGGGACAAACAAATCCGCTTTATAGAGTCAACTTAATCGAAGTTAGCTTGACTGCGACAACTAAATCAGACCCACTGAGTCTTCTGAATCAACTTCAGTTGGACAAGCAAATCTGTTTTATTAAGTCAAGGGAATCAATATTACTGAATAAAATTCTCTGAGTCATCTTAACTGAGGCCACCTACAGTGTGACAACCGAATCCACACCACGGAGTCAACGTCACTGCGTCAACTGGATCAGCTTCACTGATTCAGAGTCAGTTCAAAATGATCTTCATTAAAAAAAAGAGTCAACTTGGTTATTTCCACTGATTCTGATTCTCATATAAGTAAGCACCGATGATTCAACTGAGTCAGCTTTCGTGACTTAACTGAGGCATCTTCACTGACTCCCCCTATTCCGATCCACCAGCAAAGCTTGCTATGTCACGTGACCCCCGTGTACACACTGCTCCCCTGGGAGTTCCTCAAGGCATGCCTATTTAACTTATCCACATAACAACAACAACAACAACAACAACAATAACGTAAACTACTTCCTGTTTGTTCCCCCAAACCTCACAGCAGTCGTCTCTCGGGAATCGGAGCTGTGAGCTGTTTGTGTTTTCTCGAGGAGAGCACCGTGGGGGTGCAGACCTCACACTCGACAAGCCACAGGAACTGCGTCAACTGATCTGTACACGACCGAAGATTTGCCCGTTAGCAACATGTGCATGTTTCTGTGCTTTGAGGGAGCGAAGGAGGGATCGGCGGCTGAGGAGTTGACCACATGTGCGGAGAAAAGTGCTGAGGGTGCGCAGAATATGAAACCCAGAAAGAGAAAGAGAAGAAGCGTGGTGGTGTGTTTTAATAGCAACATTCTTCCCAGAGGTTTGCGTAGTGTTCAATCAAATAGTTCAATCATCATTCCTCGGCACTGACACACGATTTCCAGAGATTTCTGGACTGTAAGGACTTCATTGTACAACTATTATACAAATTAGTAAACATAAAACCTGGAACAATTCACACCACACTGTGAATCCTTTTTAATCCAGGCCGTATGGTTATACTCACATTCCCAGGGGTGGGATTTTGTCGGGAAAGAATTCTTGAGAAATCCTAGATCATTTTAAACTACATTATTCTAGGTTACTAGTTTACGTCACTCCTAAAGATGATTTCAAATACAAATTACAAATCAAAATATAGAAAAAAAAAGTTCAAATCTATCAGTCACCCATCCTCACCCAACACCTATGCATTCCATTTCCGTCCGTCATTTCATTTTTCGTTTTATTTCCAGGTTGATATCTTTCTTCATTTCGTTAGATTGACAAGAGGAACAATTTAACATAGCCAGTCTGCCTACTAGAATGTTTTGGGAGGAGCCTGGAAAAACCTGGAAGAAACCCACACGGAAACGTGGAAAATGTACACAATTCCGCACAGACGGTAACCTGAGCTCAGGATCGACGCGAGGATTTAATTGTTAATTTTAACCTTTGCACATGTTCAAATCCATACCACAACTGCGAATTAGTGCGTACTAAGCCTCGGATACAATAATCCCTGCTCTGGAGAATCCACACTGATGATGTAATACAGTCTAAAAGTCCTAAGGATTGGAGTGTCTAACTGGAACTAGATGTTAGCTAGTAAATCGTTGCGGCCGCATCGTAGTCTCTTGGACCAATTTCCTGATCTGAATCGAATACTTTTTTTTCTTTGCACCCCTAATGAACGGATTATGATACAATTTCCTGTTTGTAGGTCAGCGGCTGTCGCTGTTGGAGGTCGGGACAGTTCATCTGCACCATGGGCTGTATGTAAACAGCTGGGGATGATCAGAGGTTAGCTAAGACTGGTGCTGATGGAGTGGGTAAGTGGGAGAAGGGAGGGGGAAGAAAAAACAAAGGAGTGAGAAATAAAGAAAGGAAGATTAAAAAAAGACATCAGTACAAACCCAAAAATAAAGTTTAGGATCTGGTTTGAGTTAAAACGGTGAGGACAGGAGCATGATGAGAGGGTGCCTGTCACCAAAAGAAAAAAAGCTGCAAGATGGAGCAACTAACCGGTGGTTTCGAAAAAAAAAGAGAGGGCACCGAGAGGAGAAAACAATAAAGCTCTGACAAACACGCCAAACAGCATCTTGGCTCTTTGAACGGGAATTAGAGAGCGACGGAGAGACAGACAGAAAATGTGGCTTTGTTATTGGGTTCTTTTTAAAACCATATAATGCCGCACATTCGAGCTTCCTTCAGACTCGCCATTGAAGGGACTTTCCAAGATTTCAGACAGCGGCACAAATTGAAGCCTGCCATAATGAATTGTCCAAGTGCAAAAGCATAATCAGATCTTTTCTAACTAACTGGCCACACGTTCGGGTAGCTGTTTATTTGGGTTTATTATCCGTCAGCTTGCCATTTGAACGGCTACACTCTGCCTGACTCACGGCCTGACTACAGCAGATCTAAACACATCCAGATGAGTTTGGTTTATTAAAAAGCTTAAGAGGAGCAGGTCTGAAAACGTCACTTTAACCAAAGTTACACTTGTGCAGAAGAAGAGAAATGAAGCCAAGACTCTTTCAAGGCCACAACTCCTGGTACCAATCAGAGAATATACACTCTGTCCCTCTTCCTGTCACCGTTGGAACCATTACCACTGCATATCTTCTTAATTAAGAAGGATTTTAGAGAAGCCACATCTGTAGAGTGTGCCCATCACTCTGGCTGACGGTGGCTCCTTCGGGAGGCCGTGTCACTTCTTGTCGTGTCATACGGCAATAATCAGGAAGATTCACTTCTGTGAACAGCAGATAGATGAGCAAAACAGGGCTGAAATTATCCGCTCTACTAGCTAGTATCAGAAACACCTTGAACTCCATTGACATCACATCTCTGCACCACTGCAAAAGTTCTTAATATGACTTTAATACGTATCGACATTTTGATTAAACTCCTTAATGTCCTCACCTCTTTCTTCTTCATCTTTTGGTTCACACTCATCCACATCCACATCCACATCAACTTCTTCATCATCTTCCTCCTCATTTTCATAATCGTTGGCATCATCGTTATTGCTATCGTCATCACGATCACCATCGTTGTCGTCGTCGTCGTCGTCTTCCTCTGCCACTTCCTCATCCTGGTCCTCTCCCGCTTGCTCCCACTCTTCCTGCTGGTACTCCTTTGTCCCGCTGTCTCCAGCGTCTCCCACCATTCCTTGAGCTCCTCTCGGCCTGGTGCAGCAGCTTGGCTGCAGGAGTGACTGATCCGAAGCGCTGAGGCTGGAGGAACAGGCCCGAGACGCGCAGCATAGCCGAGACATCCAGCGCCGCAGCAGGGAAGAGGAGGAGGAGGAGAACTTGGTCCGCTCGTATGGCCGGGGCCTCTTCCTCCTCAGCCATGCGCTCCGAGTGCACACCTTCCTCACGTCCATCGCTCCAATACTCCGTCTCCTCCTCCCCTTCCAGCGCAGAGCCGGAGAGAGCACCGAGGAGAATGAGCTGGCTCGTCCTCGCTCTGCTCCCTTTGGCCTTCTGGGAGGAGGAGGCACTTTCGAGAGCGAGCTGGCCCCAGAGAGAAAACCGCTGGCTCAGACTTCAACAAGAATCGCGGGCAGTCTGCAGGCCCTGGACTCCAGAGCCCACAAAGGGTAGAGCGAGAGAGAGAGAGAGAGAGAGAGAGAGCTGCGAGAAAACCACAAATTCTGAACTCTCTGGAAAAAAAAGCTGGAAGAAGGCAAACACGCCTACAGAGCGATTAGGCCAAGAGAGAACTTAAAGTGCCTTGGACGGAGTGTGAGGGGGTCAGACTTACCGAAAGAGTGCATGTCCAGGTCAAGAATCCTGGCATAGTGTGAAGTCCGTTTCAGGGAAATAAGTTCCATGTGAAAGTTTTCCAAAAAAACAGAGTGCTTTCCATGAGCACAGGACAAGACAGAAAGCAGAGGTACAGTGGAGAAGAATCACAGAGAAAGGGAGAGAGAGAGAGAGAGAGAGAGAGAGAGAGAGGGAAAGAAGGAGAGGGGGTAGAGGGAGAACCACAGATGGTAATGTTTAAGGGAAGCATATCAGGCCAAGCAGGGGGGTCGTTTTACGTTGCCAGTCAATCTAAAGAGGTCAGGGTCGACTCTCACTGACCCATCCTGTCCAGAGAGAGAGAGATGCAGCAGAAACAGAGAAAACTTTTGGTCATCACAGATCGAGTTTCACCAAGACTTTCACTAGAGACCTCCTAAGGTGACTGAACATGGATGTCAACTAGCTTTCTAAATTTCTCAATAAAAAAACAAGCCCTAGTTGGGTAGTGTTTACACTTCTATCGCTAAACCAAGAAGCACTTAGTTTAAAACAAATGACATAGAATTTTACAAAGTCAGAGTGTTTGAGGTTAGCAAAAAAAAACAAAAAACAAGGGTTCGTAATTCAGCCTGTGGTCAAACGCCGTCTCCGCCTGGATTATAGGGAAAGACAAAAAAGCCCCATGTGCAATGAAAAACAACATGAAGAATAAAGAAAGTCAGCGCTTAACAACAGTGTCCAGGGTCTGAAGAGGAAACCAGGCAAGAAAGGGAGGAGAAAAATGAGTGAAACTGAAAAAAAAAAGACATAAGGAATCAGAGCAGGACAGAGGTGCATAACCATGGCCTGAAAAAACAGAATGCTTCCTTCTGCTTCATGCTGACTGTGCAGCAAAAAAGGCAGCAGCGCTCGAACGGTTTGGGATGGAACCGTCAAAAAAGCTGCGTCTTAATATCCTGTGAAAATCACACAAAGTAAATAATCCGCAAGTGGCCGGCAAGTGGAGGTGGTGCTAGGTGATAAAAATGGACCTCTCTATTACACCATTATAGATGTATCAAGAGATATTAACAACCACGCTAATGAACCTCATAACCGAAAACATCTTGACTGAACGTCCTCAGGACAAAAATGGACACATCTTGTTAACTCATGTCCAAAATATGCGAAGAAACGTGTACGTGCCGAGGTTCAAGAGTTAAACCAGGTGCTAAGACAGTTATAAACTGCACAGGTGTAGGAATAAACGGAACAGACTAGCCTTGTGTCTGAAATGGTGTCTTATACTCTCTGCTCTAGAAATATCAAAGTGCATTATGGGTAATCTGCACCTGTAACCACTAAGCTATTGCAATGGGAATTCATACACACACTGGATTTTCTCCTCTTTGCTTTCGGACTATAAAACCCAATAAATAGCTCATTATAGCACAGTAAACAGGGTAAAGTTCTAGATTGGAGACTGAAAAAGAAATCCAGATTGAGATCCAGATGTAAGATCCAGAAAAATGAGCATAAGATCCAGAAAAATGAGAAAGCGACTTGACTCTGAATCGACTTTCTACAGGAAGTAAATCAATCATACCGTGTATATTCGACTGCAGCATTTGATTTGTAAACCGAGCCAAAGGACAGAACCGTAGCGCTGCAGAAATGCCTCAGGTTCCCAGAGATTTGGACCCATGAACTTTTAAACTAGTTATTTATATTTAATTATCTAATGATTTATTTAGCATTAGCATGTGATTTCTACACTCTTGTGATTTCTACGTTTGTTTTTCTGTCACCTTATTTCTGCCCAATCAATGACCGAGGACGTTTTAAGCCCTGCATGCCCCTTTTTGCTTCTTGGCTTGTTTAATTATATGCAACATGAAACCAAACCAAAGAGCAAACGAATCAAAAGAATCAATCTCACTGTGATTCAGACCCCACAAACGGTGTGAAAGCGCCATAAAACACAGAAAGAGGTCAATCACAGTTTCAAAAATCAAACCAAATACTAGATTTTGAGACCAAAATAACAATGTACATTACATTTGGCAGACACCCTTATCCAGAGCAACTGACATTTATCTCATTTATACAATGAGCAGTTGAGGATTAAGGGCCTTGCTCAAGGGCCCAGCACTGGCAGCCTGATAGTGCCAGGATTTGAACTCATGACCTTCCAAGCAGTAGTCCAACGTCTTAGCTGAGCTACCGCTGCTGAACACAAATAAAGACCAAGATCCAGACCATGGACCTCAGGGCAGACTCCATACTTTAGCACGGGCAAAACTAACTACAAACTAAAGAAATGCAAATATGACGAAGAGAATAGTGTCAAATGATTCATGTGAAATTGAAAAAATCTCACGTCACGTCACGTCACTTCTACTGGCTTCCTGTAACTAACGCAGCTAAAGTAATCCCAAAACGTACCTTCAGAGCCAACAGGGGAGCAAGCTGTTGGTCAGGAAGCATCCTGTGATTAGTATTTAATCAGTAGATGAAGTGACGTCAATCACACATGTACACGGAGAGCTGTAATATAGCTGAGCTGCAGTTTTCTACAGTAACATGTAGTTTAGAAACCCTGCGTTTTCACCAAACACAGCGTACATGCAGGAATGCGAGCTGCTGGCTGTATTTATATCCATCAAAGTCGAATGGTCAAAGCGCAGAGCTTGGAGTATGAATGTAAAAAGAATTCAGGGCATGTTATTTTAGCAACAACAAAAAAAAAAAATCAACTCCTTCAGAACATCCCTCAGCCAAAGCCCAGAAGCATTTACGGTTTCCATGTGGACATTTTTAAAGGGCACTTTCTTTTCTTTTCGTTTTTTTTTTCCTTCAGTAATCAACCACAGAGAAACAAAACAGAGAAAAACAGAAGGCTTCCTGTTTCCAACAGAGTTAATAAAAATATAAATAGTGTAACGATGTGCATTGTTATGACATTATAATTTTTTTTTTACAAGTACGAGTAGGCAAAATACCGAAAGAAAGATGAAAGAAAGATAAGTAATGAAAAGGAATGGTACATGTGTGGTGGCCTGGGAAAACCCTTCATATGATGACACAGCTCTCTCATGTTTCTCAAACAGAAGTAAAGTTGCAGCGTTTGTAGCAAAGATTTCTTTCATTTTTAACAGCCAGTATCTGATTACAAACTGAACCCTCAGTCTCGCTATGACATGTAGCTATCCAACAACTTGACCAACGTGTGATCTTCACTGTGTGGGGAAATCACACTTAGCTAGCGTGGTTTTTAGACACCTTTAGACTGCATTTAACACTGTTTTTCCCCTATATTTTCTCCCAATTTGGTCACCTGCCAATTTCCGCCCACCAGTCAATTCTCCCCCATCATACAGCTTTGAACCAGGGAGTGTGAAGTTGAACACGTGTTTCCTCGTGAAGCCAGCCAACCACATCTTTTCAAACCGCTGCTTACACTGTGCCACAGGGCAGCATAACACCCTCGGAAGAAAGTGCTATCTGCTCTCTTCCACATACATGAACCTACAGATGCCCACGACTGGCTAGTATCGCTGTGATTGACAGGGGAGAGAGAGTAACGCCATCCCTCCCACCTGTGGCATCTACAGGATTTGAGAGTTCAATCTCCCGATAACAGAGCAAACACTTTTCTTGGGTGCGCTAGATGCGTTTGTTAAACTGGCTCCTTATACAACATTATCTTTCGTCATCAAGCGAAGGTTATTTAGGAAAGTATCCTAAATAAAATCATTTCCACATCATTTTAGTGAAATATATTTATGAATAAAGTTGAGATGTGAAACTATGTTAGAAAAACACAATTTTGGTCAAAACCCGACTTCGCTGTTTATCATTTTTAGCTTTTAGTTTGCTAAAATCTTGCCACAGCAACATCTGATGGGTTTTCCCATACCACCAGACACATCACACATACTGTATATGATGACACATATCACACACACACAATTCACATGCAAACAATTTACAATGTTGTAAAACCAGAACCTGAATGTTATGTTACATGTATGTTAATATCCTATTACAAGACCAACATGCACAGACGTCCTGCGCTTTACTGAAAGAAAATAATTCAAGTCCAGAAGTACAAAAAAATACAACAAAAACAAACAAAAAAAAAAAGCCACAGTACTACATGTAAAATCACATACTGCTACAGCCACGGTTGTGTCGGTGTGTCACAGCCGTAAAGTTTTGTCCTATTTGGAGATCATGAGTCGTCACAGCCTCGCGTGTTTCTGGATGGGAGAAACGGTATTCGTCTCTGTTCTTCGCTAGCTGACCACAGGTATCCGTTATCTCACACGTACAGCAAGACGATGCGCTGAAGGAAGCACTTGTTATCCCCGAGCAACAGGAGGGACGGCACTAGCAGACAGGAATTGGATATGACTAAATGAAGAATCTATAGCCAGCTTATGACGTGTCATTATATAACCGTACCGCCTACCTCACAGGGTTTCCATCGGGAACGCCGCTCAACCGACGCCACCCACGTTTAAACCGTTACATCACACGCTTCAGTGTGAAACTCACAAACACACCGGGATAAAACGCACTCCAAACAGGTGACCATGAACAGAACATGTGCTTTACTTACATCCATAACTGAAAAGCTTCATGTGAAATTTGGAATAATACAAATCCAGGATATGACATCACGCTACCATGAACAGCCTCCCTCAACTCAGAGCACCTGATCCCTAATCCGTAAGATCACGTCCAGAAAAGAAATGAAGGAAAAGACAGAAAAAAAAGAATAAAGAGCAAGTGGCGAGGGTCTCACCGTTTCAGCCAAATCCCCACTCAGGATCCGTCCTGCTGCGGTCCTGATACATCCACACACACACACACACACACACTCACACCGACGTTCAGCTCGAGGATGTACGCGAGAAAACAACTTGTGCTCGTGAGTGGGAGGGAGAGAGAGAGAGAGAGAGAGAGAGAGAGAGACAGAGAGAGATCAGGTGGCAGTCGCTGTGCCACCTGGGGCAGGAAGTGAGGCGGAATCGTGCCTCCAATTACGTCCCACATCTCCCAGCTGCCTGAAGTCCCACAGGCTATTTACAGCCAGGAGGAAAGCGAGGGCGAGAGGGCAGGAGCGACAGAGCAAGAGATGAAAAACGAGTGTGAACAAAAATGTGTCACAGTAAGAAAGTGAGATAGAGAGTATGTGAGAGAGAGAATGAAAGGTTGAAAGAATGAAAAAATTAAGACAGAGGAAAAAGTACAAGACGGAAAAAGATACAAATAGAAATAAATAAAGAGAAAGAAAGAAAGAGTAAAGAAAGAGAGGAAAAAGTAAGAGACAGAAAAAGATAGTAATAGGAAAAAGATTAAAAGAGACAGAGAAGAAAGAAAGAAAGAAAGAAAGGTGAAGAGAGGGAGAAAATACAAAAGGTAAGAGAGAGAGATACAAGAAAAGAAAGGAAGAAAGAAAAGGTACCTATATACATCATGTTCCATATTTACAATTAACTCATGAATAAAAACTAAGAGAGAGAGAGAGAGAGAGAGAGAGAGAGAGAGAGAGAGAGAGAAATATGCTGTGCATGAGCTCTGCATGTCAGATGGTATGGTTGCCGTGACAACATTTATCTGTCTTCATCAGTTACACCTACAATTACTGACTGTATTCCATCTGGTGCAAAAGTATTGGCGCACCACTGACTGTAACAAGCTCATCACGGAGCTGATATTATTAATGGGCAAATTGTAGGATTCAGAGCTGAGGCTGAATCTATTCTATCTGACACAAGATTCCTCTTCCTCCTCCTCCTCCTCCTCCTCCTCTCACTCTTCACTACACTGCAACACTTTCCAGAAAAAGTGCTGGGTTTTGCGCTGCATGTTAAGAGCTCATGACTAATACATCTGTGAGTTTTACCACCCTGTAACTCACTCACACTTCAGAAAACAGTGCGACGTCTCTGACTCGTGGAGGTGTTAAAACCATTTCTGAGGAAACATAATAAAATCACACACACACACACACAAACACGGCTGTGTGTGTGTGTGTGTGTGTGTGTCAGAAGTTAGACTCGACACTCGACACCTGTCATGCTGCTAGAAAGTTCTGAAGGTTTGAAGCGACCTCAAAGCAGCTGAATCAGCTCTCGAAACAACTGACCAATCACAAGCCCCGCCCCTGATATCACTTGTCACTGATTAACAACTGTGGAAAGGAAAGAAAGAAAGAATCTCAGAACAGTTGAAGCAGCTCTTGAACTCAAGAGCTGAACTCAAGCCCCGCCTTATTTTCTGTGCCCACCAATCGCTGCTTAGCAACGGTTGCTATCCACCATTATCAGGTGCATCACTGTTTTGAAGGTGAAACATGTCTGAGGTGGGGTTGTAAACGTATCATCAGATACCCAGCCTTAATTTTTCAGAAGAAAGAAAGAAAGAAGGCTGGGGATAGAGAATGAGAAAAACAAAAACTGAAAGAATGTAGAGGAAGAGGGATACAGTAGAGAGTAAAGAGGTCAGTGCTGTGAGTGAGAGCCTCCTTGTGGCCACTTTGAGAAGTGCAGTAAAGCCCAGTAATGTAAGAGATTTTTTTTTTTTTTAAAATCTCGATTTTTCAGACTTTAGATATAAATATAGATCTAAATTCCACGCAACATCCTATGCACTATATAGAGTATGCTTATGCATTATGTTATGTTATGCATTTATATATATATATATATAGTCAGAAGTGTAGACTTTCGGCTTTATTTTAAGAGGTTCCACAAAAAAATGCCATTTACCATTTAGGAATTACAGCCATTTTCAACAAAGTACTTCCATTTTCAGGGGCTCAAATGTATAACCATATAACCATAATTTTAATACTTGGATGAAAATCCTTTGCAGTCAATGACGGCCTGAAGTCTGGAGCCCAGGTTCTCAAAACTCAAATGCTGAGTTTCCTCCCTGGAGATGCTTTGCCAGGCTTCACTGCAACCACCTTCAGTTGCTGCTTGTTTGTGTGCTGTACTCTGTGTGTGTGTGTGTGTGTGTGTGTTACCTGGGAGTCTCTTGAGTGGCTGTAGTCTCATGCTGAGTGCCTGGTGAGACAGAAGCGGTGAGGAGGGCAGAGAGCGAGACACTCCCTCCATGATGCGGATGTGCTGCATTCCCTCAGTCACCGGGAGAGGAGGCACAGCGTAATCACCCTCAAACACACACTCACCATCCCCTGGGGCCCCACCTACACACACACACACACACACACACATTAGACATGGGTTAGTAATGTTCATGTAGATTACAGAATATTGATAGAAGAGAAAAAAGAAAGAAAGAAAGAAAGAAAGAATTCTACAAAAAATAAACACTTTCTGAAAAGATGCCACAATACTGAGAAACAGAGTCCCAGTGAAGGAGGCGTGGCCTCTTTATCTGTCAGTCTTAGTAAATGAGGCGTGGCCTCTTTATCTGTCAGTCTTAATAAATGCGGCGTGGCCTCTGTATCTGTCAGTCTTAATAAATGAGGCGTGGCCTCTGTATCTGTCAGTCTTAATGAAGGAGGCGTGGCCTCTGTATCTGTCAGTCTTAATGAAGGAGG
>CM074996.1:1714241-1728875 GCA_037576825.1 Pangasius krempfi | reverse complement strand
GTGGCCTCTGTATCTGTCAGTCTTAATGAAGGAGGCGTGGCCTCTGTATCTGTCAGTCTTAATGAAGGAGGCGTGGCCTCTGTATCTGTCAGTCTTAATGAAGGAGGAGTGGCCTCTGTATCTGTCAGTCTTAATGAAGGAGGCGTGGCCTCTGTATCTGTCAGTCTTAATGAAGGAGGCGTGGCCTCTGTATCTGTCAGTCTTAATGAAGGAGGAGTGGCCTCTGTATCTGTCAGTCTTAATGAAGGAGGCGTGGCCTCTGTATCTGTCAGTCTTAATGAAGGAGGCGTGGCCTCTGTATCTGTCAGTCTTAATAAATGAGGAGTGGCCTCTGTATCTGTCAGTCTTAATGAAGGAGGCGTGGCCTCTGTATCTGTCAGTCTTAATGAAGGGGGCGTGACCTTTTTACCCATGTGTCTTAATGAAGAAGAAAAAGAAGGCATGGCCTCTATACAACAATCTTTATGAAGGAAGAGAAGAAGGCGTGGCCTCTGTTTGCCAGTCTTAATGAAGGAGGCGTGGCATCTGTGCCTGTCAGCCATCATAATATAAAATATACAATAAATATAAAATTAAGTCACTTTTTATTTCAGTTCTAATGCAATTTTAATCTGGTAAAAACATGATTGTCTGTGTGTGTGTGTGTGTGTGTGTGTGTGTGTGTGTGTGTGTGTAAAAAAGAGTGTGAGAATGTGGACTATGTTGACGTCAAAGACATTTCTCTGGCCTTTCCTCCCTCTCAAGTCCTTTCCTTCCTTCTTCCTTCCTTCCTTTCCTTTTCTTTTCATATCCCTCTCTCTCTGTCACACACACACACACACACACACACACACACACACACACGCGCGCACAGACACTCTCAGCAGGATCTGGAAGAAGGGTCAGTGTCTCACTGTTACTGCAGTTGCACTGCGTCATGTGATGGCGTCAGACAGGAAGTGGTCGTGTTGAGACCGTTCGGCCAGCCAGCGACAGATGGCAGCAGCGGGAGGAGAGTAAATACAGAAACTCATGAATGGAGTGCGCGCGCACGCACACGCAGACCCACAAACAGACACACAAACAAACTGCTTTCATACATCTTTCTAAATCTGAAGTTTCTTAATAAAGCCAACTCCCGGGAATCATTGCTGCTTTCTTTTCTTCAGCTCAGCACTGAGCTTAGCACAATACAGCCAGCTACACAGACACACTATGCTAGCCTTTAACTATGCTATGCTACCATCGTACCTTCTCTACTGCAGCTCTGTCCCAACCTTAAACTGTGTAGATTTTTTTATATTCATGCTAGCCTATAACTTTGTAGATCCTTTTCCCATGTTAGCCTTAAACGTTTTAGATTTTAAATCTATGCTAGCAGAAACCTTACTAGATTCCTGCTCTATGCTAGACTTAAATATTGCCAAATTCACTGTACTGAAGAAATCAGTTTGATTTATAGTATTTATAGAACATTTTACTTACAAATACCAAAATAAAACTAACAACATTTCTATCAAATATATGCCTTTTTGCTTAGCTCATAGCTACGGGGCACATACTTTCAGTTTCTTTTCAATTTTTTATTTTTATTTTTTTATAAATTGCAATTTAACAGCTCATTTAAAACTTCAGCAAATATTTTATTAGGACTATCAAGCCGTATTGTCTCACTACAATAACTAGTAGTACTGATGCACAAAAACACCAGTTTCTGATATGAGGACGTGAGGTAAGATGATTTATAAAGCCTCGAGAAGGAGAAAATCCCTACTCAGGGGAGAAAAAAAAAAAGAGATCAAAGAGAGTATGAATCAAATCTCACAAAGCTCACACTCCAGATTCAGTATTCGACTGCAAAGGGATTTAGATATGAAATAAAAGAGAGGCAGAAGAAGCCTTTGAGCTTTTTCCATCAGAGCAGAGCGAAAATGAGCAGCTCTATATCTACACTATCGCTACTGTTAAAATGGAAGTGTGTGTTTCTGTGTGTGTGTGTATACATCATCTTGATTTGAAAAATCAATGAAAGCTGACACACAGTAACCCATAAAGCCATAGTACACTGATATGTGTCTAGTGGGAGCGCTGCGATAAACTGCAGGCTCCTAATTTGCCGTGTAGAAGCTGCTCAGCTAATCAAGACAGCCGAGGATAAATCTGCACATAAACCAGATCTGTGTCCCTGAAACCAGAGACAGAGAAAAAAAAGGGAAGGATGAGTGAGTTCTAGCCCTAATTCAAGCCTCAAGGTCAGCATCTTCCGCACGTTCTTGCGGAAAGTGGTGAAAAACCAGCAAAAACACATACACACATTCACTATATATACGTTGTATATATATAAAACTTCTATCTATCCCGTGTTCTCGCTCATGGAGTGAGCTCCACTGGAGTAACCACTTCTAGGAACTTCTCTAGGTTCTGCTCCAGAGTAGGTACTTCTCTGCAAACCGAACTTTCATTCAAAACACCTCTGATCAATTCTGATTGGTTAAGAAGATATTGATTAATTTTCTATAACAGTAGCTCTGCATACAGGTTTATGTTAATGCGCTCGTTATAATACTTTATCGTTTCTAGAGTAACAGCTCATTCACAGGGACTTGTACAGCAGACATGCCACACAAACGGATTAAAAAATGCATGTGAACGGTGATGTTTTACGTAAGGAGACATTTAATTAACATGTATGGAAGGAGTCTCCGGTGTCGGCGCTTTGTAACGGTCAGAGGCAAAGCTGTAACTTTAAGTTTTCTGACGTCTTCAGGACAGAGGAGTTTACGCTTTGTGGTTTCTCAAGAGTGAAAAAAAGAGAGGTTGGCGAGGGAAAGACTGTTTATAGCTGCTATAGTATAAGTGAGAACAGGAACTAACTTGTTTTTTCAGGATGTTCCACAACATTAAACGTAGCTATAAATGGATAAACTGTATGATGTGACGTTCTTAAACAAATTAAAAATTGTAATCATTGAGAATTTGCTGTTGTATAACAGGAATAAAGCACTCCGGATTATGCTGGTAAATGATAAGATTAACTCAATCTACCGTAACAAATCTAGCAAACTACCGTAATGTTAATATCATATTTGTGCAACAAATAACGGTCATGCAGATAGCATCACTTATTGAGACAATGAACTCATCCAGGAACTGTATTATTCAGACACTCCTCATATCATTAGACGTTTCCAGAACCTCACTGAAAACACACCTCATGTCTCTAAAGCACTAAACTCTGAGTGATTTTGGCATCATTTAGACACGTTTATTTAACAGGGCTAAATCATGTATGAATTGGGTGGTTAATCAGGACTGATCAGTCATGTGACAGGACTCATGTTGTGTCCTGTGAGCAGCGTCACGATCTGATATGCATATCAGAAGCTTAGTCAGCACTGTCAGCTAAAACCTTTCTGTAACTTTACTATCATCACCACGGTGTGGTTGCTTGGTTATCAAATTCATGAGCCGCAAACTATGTTATCACTGAGCGGAAAAAAAAAATAATCACAGAAATACCCAGATGATGTAAGTAGCACTAACTGAACAGCAGCATCAGCGTCCTACATGTGAATGCTCTTCAGCCTACCCTCTTCTTCACTGCATAACACTGCACACAGTGAGCTCTACCTCGCTTATCAATTAACATTTTCAGACCAGCCACAGTTGTCTCTGGAGATGGTAAGTACACGACTACATGAATATTGCTGTAAGATGTGTCCAAATAGAACCTGGAAGCTTTCCAATGCCTTTGCTTTTACAGCAAAAATAACTTACCCATCATCCCTTTGATAAGATCCGCACTCTAATGGCCATAAACATCAAGAACTGAAATCTGAAAAAGCTAGATCCATATTAAAAATATCGTAGAGAACATTACCCAGATAACAGCCTCAGTAGCATATGTTCCACCTCCGGGCTCTCGGTTCTCTTCTGTACATGGCACCGGACCAATCAGGTCATAAAAACATGTCCGTGTCTCTCAGCCTGGTCGAGCGTGGAGGAGTGGAGATAATGTATGCCATTAATGGTCTGTATCATGTTGTAAAACTGTCCTTGGAAGGTTCTAGTTCAAGATCCTTCAAATGAACTCCAAACACAAGTTCCCACTAATCATATATTCAGCGTCAATATTTACATTCGGAAAGTTACATGCATTCACTTCACCACCAAATGAGGACAATTCCAGTTTTTGTGTGATGTAATTCTTTCCAGGATGATCCAGCTGTCATGGTCTTCCTAAATGGAATCTTGGGAATTTTCTATCTTCCCAAGTCCTACTACGCTACACACCTGTGTGCAATGCGTCTATCTATGAAAGCCGTCATTCGGCAAGATGACCTGAATCTTGTGGTACAATCTTCGTTGATTCAAAACGATCAACGTTTGATGAAGATCAAAACCACAAATCCATCGGCCCTGACACACTTCTGCACTCCTGCAGGCTCCAGTGAGCAACGTGACGTACACTTCGTATATCTTCATGGCTGATGCGCTCCATACCGTTCATTTATTCAAGCTCCTGCTCACTCATTCATCTGTGGCTTTGAGTAATAAGGTCATTCTCAATCCAGTAACACCACTGATTGAGTTTCTCAACAGTATAGGCACCTGCATCTGGAATAGAACCATCAAGGTCACCTGTGATGGGATCGTCTGTCAATCATCTCACCAGGCGAATAGAGGAGGTCACTCTGAACAAACTAATAATAGTCCATCACTGGGAATCGATAAGAGAGCACGGCCGTCGCTCCATTTTAAATGAAGCTGCCAGGCGGACAAGAGGGAGACTGAAAATGAATCTTTGTAACAGAATATACTTGGAAGAACGGCCGTGACATCCCAGAAAAATGATTTCCTGCACCATTGCAGTCAACATCTTCATCAACTTCTGGATCATTATGTAAACTTTTGCTGAAACTGCACTCATTAGCCATTTTACCAGGTCCACCTGATATACAGGTCACTTATAGTAACGTATTCCATAGTAGTCCATCTGTTGTGCTGCACAAAGTATTTGCACCCCTCTACCCCATCTATTAAAGGGAATGGACCACCACAGCTGATATCACCACTGAGCTGATTGTACTTGGTGAGGTGGTTTATTTTTGGTGAAGCAGTGACCCTGTCATATAGTGTAACCAAATAGTGTTTGGTTCTGGTACAAGTGGTAAAAGTACGATAAACATTATATTACTATATTACAGTTAACACAGTATATTACTGATTTATTGATAACTGAACCCAGGAAATGGTTCTGACATTTATCACTGCTGAACTGCAGCTCAAACTGTTTGTACGAGTGCTGATTGGTGCACGGGAGCGCTTTTAATCACTTTCACCATTAAAATGATTTGTATAGTGTTAGATTTGACACTTCAACGTAGGGTGTTTTTCTCTTTCCTAAAATGTTTGATGGCTGAAATTTCAGTGCACCATTAATATATGGTTAACTGATACTAAAACTTGCGTAATATTAGCTAAGTCACATATTCACTGAGCGATTTACAACGCTTTTCAATCTCAGTCACTGCTTAATGTTTACGTACAAGAGATGTGCTCCACGTAAACTGATCCCAGTTCAAATGTTCTAGCAGGTTTAGCATAACACAAAATCTTCTGGTCAAGCATCAGTGCACAAGTTGGAAATTTGGGTTACTCAAACATATATAATTAAATCCTTTATCCTGACAGCCTGAATCTAGCTGCCAGCCAGTTTAGTCCATATACGAGTAGCTGCTAACTGATGCATTAGCACATTGAGATCTCTGATAATCTTTAATTAATACAGACGCCGACATGTCTGAGAGCTTTATTAAAGGTTAATGATACTAGCCAGTTAGAAGTTTTCTCTGTGAACTTCACTATAGTGTAGGAGTACGGGCAGCGATAAGAGACCGAGCGTCTGTCTGCTCCGTCTAGAAATGTGATCCCTGGGCGTAGTCTGCTACTGATCAATAATTAAGCATTTCTGCTGGTCATGCCATGAATTAATGGGAGCGGAGGGCTGCAGATGCACTCAGCTAATGATCTCTACATCTCTATTCCTCTTTTGCATCATTCTCGCGCTTTCCATTTTATCAGATGGGGTCAAGACGACACCATGTTCGAACATGGTACAACCCAAAGATGAGTACTGAAACAGGAGTCATGTGACTCCTCCAATATGGCCACGATACACCTACAGAGATACTGAGACAAATTCTCTCTGTAATAAATACCAAGCTGCTATAGTACCGTATTATACTATAGTATTATAGTGAACTCATAACAATGCAATTGTTATGCATAGAGGTGTAAAGAGTACTACAGTAATATGCAGGGGTGTACAGGCTGCATTAGTACTACACAATGGTGTACAGCATACTAACATACAACAGAGTGTAAAGGGTCCTACTGTACCACTTAAAAGGTACTGTATATACCTATAGTAGCACGTAAAGCTTGCTTACAGGAATACATGAAGTTATAAAGTGTACTATAGACACTACTGAGGTATTAGTACACTACCTCATATACACTACCTCAGTAGGGTACTATAGACACTAATGAGGTACACTGTGCACTATGGTACTACACAGAAGTTTAGAGAGTACTATAGTAGCACCCAGAGGTATACTGGGTATTAAGGAACTACATAAAAGCTATATAGTTTACTATGGTGATCTACATAGGTGTATATATTACTGCAGTCCTACATACTGTACTATAGGATCACACAGAAGAGTACAGTGTACTATAGTAGAGGTATACAAGGTGCTACAGCACTAAATAAAGGAAATATTGTGTACTATAGTGGTATACAAAGGTGTGTGCTATACTACAGTACATTATTTATGCAGTACAGTGTAGTACTGCATTGTACTGCTGTACTACAGCATTACAACAGAGTCTACTACACCATACCATAGTGCTACACAGAACTGTATAGAGTACTATCAAAGTACACAGTTGTACACGGGACATTACAGTGCCACGTCAAAGCCATGTAGTGTACAATAGAGCAACACTACACTACTACAACGGAGGTAATTGTGGACTATAGTACTACACGGACGTGTATAGGGTACTGTCGTAGTACATAGACAAACACAGGGTATTGCAGTGCTACGTAAAGACTATGTAGTATACAGTATTGCAATATTACAGTAGTACAACAGAGGTAAACTGTACACTATAGTACTACACACAAGTATAGAGTACACTATAGTAGTACACAGAGGAATACTGGGCATTACATCACTACATAAAAGGTATATAGTGTACTATACTGCTATACAACAGAGGTAAATTGCATACTATAGAGTACCATAGTAGCATACAGTGGTATCCAGTGTGCTACAGCAGTACATTACTACATAAAATGTATACTGGGTGCTACAGTGTACACAGTACTACAATACTACTATAGTACTACACAGAAGAGTAGAGAATACTACCGTAACACACACCGATATACAGGGTATTACAGTGCTACATATACGGTACTGTGCTATAGTGAAACATACTGTACAACAGTACTATAACAAAGGTAAACTGTGTACTATAGTATGAAAGAAGAGTATGTCTACTGTGCTACAGTATTACACAGAAGTGTATAGAGTTATACAGTACACAGAGGCACACAGCACTAAATTAAAGGTGCAAGAGTAACTACAACAGATGTAAAGTGTACACTATTAGAGTACTATAGTAGTATACAGTGTACTGCGGTGCAACATAAAAGGCCTACAGCCTACTAGAGTGCCATACAGAGGCGTATACTGCACTAGAGTACTACACAGAGGTGTAGAGAGCCCTATGGCAGTATATATAAGACGTGTCTAGAGCATTATTGTGCTATTACAGTACTTGGGTGTTATAGATGTGCGCTGTTTCTCTCTGTGAGGTTTGTAAAAGCGTCTGAACCTCATTCATCCCTGTGGGACCTGACGTTCAGCCACCTTGACATGATAAATCTCCTAATAAGGCTGTGTCAGCAGAACATGGACGGGCCGGCGTCTGGGGGGGGAGTTGAGACAGAGAGAGAGAGAGAGAGAGAGAAACAGCTAATGGCTGACACACAGACTAACAGACTACACTAACACTGGGAACGCTGGAACCATCATCACACACCTTTCTAGTGGGTGTGGCCTCTGTGCCTTTTTTTTTTCCACTTCCCTCAAAAAGAAAAAGGGAAAGTAACAACTAGAGGTGGGAAATATGACAAATATCATATCCCGATAGTTGAAGACATTCATGATATACATCACAACATACACAGTAGGTTTAACTAACATTCTGCCAGGGTAATAGCAGTGGGAGGAAGAAAAAAAAAAAAAGAAAAAAAAAACCTTAGTTCAGTTACATTTTTAATAAACACCTACACATATTAATTATTTAAATTTCTTTTTAAATTATTTTATGTTTTATTTTAAATACATAATTTATAAATAACAATATATTGATTTCTTTAAATATAAAAATACTGCATAACAGCAGCACCTGCGATAAAAGTGTTGGCATTATATTTCCTCATCAATTTATTTAATAGCAGCCAAAACAGAAAATAGTCATGATTTTGTTTATCACAGACATTAGCTAAGTTCGCTAGCTAGCTAGCTAGTTTAGCTAGTTTCCATCTACCTTGTCATCCTCCTCTAATAATATGCATATCATAATGTGAGAGGTTTAAGGTTTGAGTTTAGTAGAGACTTAACTGTTTAAATATCACGTTTTTTGAGTTTAGGACAATATTAATAATCATTTTTAATATTTTTTAGATAGATTTCATCCAAAATTGTCGTCTGTTACATTCTACCAATTGAAAAATTGTCAAAACTCAACAGAACTAGGTTTATTTCGTTCACTCACGACCATCGCATTATTTGAAAGTTAGCAACTGGTGAAATAAACCTAGTGAAATAAACATATTATCTGACGTTAAGCTCCACCCACTTCACAATCGTGTCATATATCCCTGAAAAGCTTGTTTCATGCTTTAACTGTCAATTCTTTATGTCTTTATTCATGACATACAAGTCAATTTCCTTTATACACAATAGTGTGAGAACATAAAATCACACATTTTAAAAATGTTTTCCCTCAAAATGATTTTTTGCTATATTTAGAACAAAAAATAAATCTGTTTTTCACTTTTTTTTAATTTTTTTTTTATTCTTATCACTATTTGGAAGTGTATTACAAATGGATTTCTCAAAATGTCTTAGATTTTATACCTAAAAGTGACATCTGTATAACACATTTTATGTGTATGATATGATTTTATTTATATATATTTTATCTACAGTACTTTCTTGATTGAGGAATAAAAATAATATTAAAGGAATCTGTCCCTTAAAAGACTTTTTCCTAGAGAGAGTATTCACAGTGATTTAACGGTAACATAGTCCATTTTGGTTTTGCAAATGTGTGCATATTCAATTTGTTGAAGCCTCATTTGCATAAACAGACATCTTTTTTTTTTTAAATCTTCAAATACAAAAAAAAAAACCAAACTTGTAAGTAAATTAGGAATCAACTGGAATAGATTAATTGCAATATCTGTTGTTGATGTTGTGTCTTGCCTTAAGTCTCCACAGTTCACAAAACTGACATTTATATATGCAAATGAGGCTTCGTGTAATTAAATATTCATAAATTTCCGTACATCATAAAACCAAAAATCTACCCTTTGGATGATATTAAAATGAAAAAAAGTTTATTTTACCATACACAGAGAAGGAGAGACACTTTACTGATGAAGCATGAGAGAGGGGGTGGCACACAGAGACACAGAAACACAAACACACACACACACACACACACACACACACACCAACCTGAACCCACTCCACTATCTCTCTGCCGCTATCGCTCCACTGAGACCAAAGAGTGGGTGAGAAGCGCTCACAGGGAGGGATGAGAGAGGAGAGGAGGGATGTATGAGCATCTGTGTGTATGTCTGTAACTGCTGTGTGTGTGTCTGTATGACTCAGGATATGTGCGTGTGTGTGTGTTCGCTCATATTAGCGTAAGTGTGTGTTAACTTTGCATGAGCAGGCATCTGACTGTGCGTGGGTGCTTACTGGGTCCTAGCATATGTATGCAGATATTTCTGTGCGGGCGTGTGTGTGTGTGTGTGTGTGTGTGTGTGTGTGTGTGTGTGCGTTCCTTTCTCATCAGGGTTTGAATGTTTTTTAAAGCCACAGAGCTTTTAGATCCTCATTAATAAGCTGTTGGATCAGGCAGTGACTCACCAGCAATAAAGCAGCAACACCAACGGAGAACTAAAGTGCATTCATACACACGCACGCACACACACACACACACACACACACACACACACACATCCTAGTGAGATCAGACATCTCGCTAATCTAATTAGTAGACTTTGATGATGTTTGTATGAAATGATTCATTTCCTATTAAACAGCAAAAATTTGAAAACAATGAAAGGTTAGTACAGGTGGGTGTGGCCTCATATGCTAATGAGCACACTTGACTGACAGTTCTCTAGCCAACACTCCCAGCCTGCTACATCATTCATGCAGAAATAAATGCAATAGTACAAGAAGTGAGAATCTGGATTGTTCATAGCTTTCTTTGTATAGTATTTGTATAGTTTGCATTCACTTGCTAGTATTGCTTTCATGTGCTAGTTATCTTTCACTTGTTCGTTATCTTTCACTCACTAGATTCCTTTTACTTGTCAGTTATTTTTCAATCACTACTTATCTTCCTCTCCCCAGCTTGCTTTCACTTGCTAGTTTGCATTCACTCAGTAGTTTGCTTTCATTTGCTGTTTATCTTTCACTCACTCACTCACTAGCTATCTTTCCCTCGCTAGTTTGCTTTCACTCATTCGTTATCTTCCCCTCGCTTGTTTGCTTTCACTCGCTACTAATCTTTCACTTGTTAGCTATCTTTCACTCACTGGTTTTCTTTTCATGTGATAGTTATCTTTCCCTCCTCAGTTTGCTTTCACTCACTCACTAGTTATCTTTCCTTCACTAGTTTGCTTTCACTCTCTAGTTTGCGTTCACTCACTAGTATGCTTACATTTGCTTTTTATTTTTCACTCACTCACTAGTTATCTTTTCCTCGCTAGTTTGCTTTCACTCATTCGTTATATTCCCCTCACTTGTTTGCTTTCACTCGCTAGTAATCTTTCAGTTGTTAGCTATCTTTCACTTACTAGCTTCCTTTCATGTGCTAGTTATCTTCCTCTCCCCAGCTTGCTTTCACTTGCTAGTTTGCATTCACTCAGTAGTTTGCTTTCATTCGCTGTTTATCTTTCACTCACTCACTCACTAGCTATCTTTCCCTCACTTGTTTGCTTTCACTCGCTAGTAATCTTTCACTTGTTAGCTATCTTCCACTCTCTAGTTTCCTTTCATGTGCTAGTTATCTTTCCCTCCTCAGTTTGCTTTCACTCACTAGTTATCTTTCCTTCACTAGTTTGCTTTCACTCTCTAGTTTGCGTTCACTCACTAGTATGCTTACATTTGCTGTTTATCTTTCACTCACTCACTAGTTATCTTTTCCTCACTAGTTTGCTTTCACCCACTAGCTATCTTTTCCTTGCTAGTTTGCCTTCACCTGCTGTTTATCTTTGACTCACTAGTCATCTTTCCCTCCCTAGTTTGTGTTCACTCACTAATTATGAATATCTGACTAAAACCTTGGCCTCAAAAGAAATTGCATACAGTTAAACTTAGTTCACCTTTATGTCCTGCCCACTCCTTTTCCATGATGTAAGCCCCGCCCCTTACTGAAATCCATCAACTCCAATAAAAAGTGAATGACCTCCAGTTGATTTTTGTCAGTGCTGGTGTGAAAGCAGG
Organism: Pangasius krempfi; assembly: GCA_037576825.1. Lineage (NCBI taxonomy): Eukaryota > Metazoa > Chordata > Actinopteri > Siluriformes > Pangasiidae > Pangasius > Pangasius krempfi. The sequence continues at coordinate 1,717,071 of CM074996.1, read as the reverse complement.
GTGACACTGAATAGTTTACGCATATACATAAATCACCATCTATATTACGTACCATTTCATCCTTTCAGCGTTCACCAACTTCCGCTAAATTTCCAGGACTCACCTCTCCATGCTGAGTGTGTGTGTGTGCGCCAGGCTGAGTGATGGTACCATGATTGACGCCTAGAAGACTGGAAGAACAAACAGTGGAGGAACGGACAGAGCACCGAGCGACACTGAAGCGAGCGAGCGTGTCCTCTCTGCAGTGTCGACGAGGACTGCCAGATTCCAGTGCCTGCACCAACTACACCACACACACTCTCTTTCTCGCTCTTGTGCGGGAGTGAGGCGGACAGACGCAGCCCTCCTTCCACTCATTCTCTCCCACACGATAACAGCTATTCAGCTGTCTCTCTCTCTTTCCCTCCCTCATCCCTCGCTCCCTACGCACAACCTCGTAACCTGTCCTGCATGCGATCCACCCACTTCCCTCTGATTCAGCAACACAAAGACCAAGAGAGGGAAGAACACAGCGTTTCAGGATACAGCGTGTCAACACACAAACACACACAACATTAAAAAAAAAAAAACGCAGTGCCATGTTTTCACAATGCTGTATATCTGCTCCTCGTTTTAAATGATGACACGGCAGTGAAAATGGAGGAGTGTGCTGCGTGGCTCAGCTCTAAAAGTGCAGCACTGATGAAGCACATTCTCTCAAAGTCACACACAGGGGTCAGATGGTTTTGCTATCCAAACCACTTTCGTCACCACATTACACCCTGTTCCTCAGCAGGGCACATAATCACAGGTATGAATAGCAAAAATATGCATTAAAATGTATACACTGTACTGATATGAAATCAAAAGCATCTAACGTAATACGCACGCCATAACATTAACAAAGGTCATACCAGTCCTAGCTAGTGTTGGCTATTCACTGATTGATTCACTCATCTTCAGTATCTTGGTCAGGGTGGTGGTGGATCCCGGGAACACTGGGTGTGATAAGAAGACCGTTTGCCTTTGCTGTAACTTCGGAGGCTGAAAATCAAGAGAATTTGAGCTGCTATTTCAGACATTTGTCCTTGCTGTGACCTTGACCCTGTTTGGATCAGTTCCAAAATCGATCTGTTTTCTTTTGCTGGTTACAGTGATAGTGATAGTTCCATATAAATCCTACAAACATTCAATCACTCCTTCCTGAGATATTGCACCAATGAGTATCTTGGACAGAAACACAGACAGACAGACAGACGGAAGAACAGACAGACAATCTGATGAATAGGCAGACAACCGGAAAACATAATGCCTCCACCACCTAGTGGCGGAATCATAATGAGGAGCCAATAAATAAAACAATACTGAAGATATCTTCAGTACTCCTCAACAAGTGTGTGTTCCTCAAACAACGTAACTTTTGTGGCAACGGTATCACATCACATCACATCACATCATACGCCACAGCAGCACAGGGAGTCAAGCTAAAGAAAACTCCTTTTATAAAACAGTCAAAATTCCAAAGAATTACAATGACACAATTATGGCCATCATCAGAGAGTTAAAAATAAACAAACGGTGATGTGTGTTTAGCTGAACTCAAGGCTCTGTAATTTGGGCTCCTCCTGCAGAAGGAACGTTTCATCTGCTTTCTGTGAGACACGGGAAATTAAGAAGCTCACCAAAATCTTGTTTTTAATAAACTAATTTATCTCTGGTGACACAAATCAGCCTGAGGAGTTGGTCCATTTTACAGGAATGCACATGATCAGCTCTTTGTTTTCAGACGAGGGGTCACGTCCTCACGTCTTCTCTCTGTTCCTCAACAGAACCAGCCGTTGGTCTATAATTACAGACATATCGACATAATCAGAAGGTTCCCACTCGGCTCAGGCTTCTTCACAGCCGTCCGTGACTTCACAATCCGGCTTTCAATGGAAGCCTGGCACAGCAGCTCAGAGAAAAAAAAAAAAAAGGATGATGATAATCTTTTTAAATAATAGAAGCAGAAAGACGGGTCTGGTCTCGAGGGGAAGGACGTCTTGCAGCTCAGCGTCTCCTCTGTGGGTTGCTGTGGTATCTGATTGGCCCGTCGTTTCTGACCTCGCTTTTGTCAGCAAGGGCAAAAAGGGTAAAACCTGGTGAAGGGTAGTGGAATGAGGCTACTCTCGTACAGATCAGAAGACTGGGATTAAAGGATTAAACAACATTAAAGGATGGTAAGAATGATAAGGTCCATAGTACCGAAGAGTCTTCTAGACCTCTTAACAATTTTTGGGAAGTCCCTTACAGGTTCTATGTAGAACCCTACAATAGAGTTTCTTGTATATGCAGGCAAAGCATGTCTTGTCTTCTTGTGTATACAGTTTTTAATTGTGTAGGAAATAGTTTTAATACAATATATTCTACAATTTTATTTTATACTCCACCGCATGAGCACATTATATTGTCTTGTGTATCGTACTGCATGTCCTTCATTATAATTTTTTTTTTACACACTACAATGGCATTATGTGTCTTACTACGTCTAGGTCTACTATATGTCTACTTTATGTCTACACGTCTCTTGTAATATCGTTATAAAAATGTTGCTGTTACCAAGAATTTCTACTACCAAGAAACTGCTATCTGCTTCAAAGAATTTCACTATGAAGATTATTCTGTATAACTCTCTGTATGTGGCAACACTTGCATCTTAAATATTGAGTATTTCCCTATCAGAAATGGTTCCCAGCAGAACCCTTTTAGGGTGCTCCATTATAGCATCATTAACAGATATACAGTCAGGTCCGGAAGTATTTGGACAATGACAGAGTTTTTGTGATTTTGCCTTTATACACCACCACAATGG